>JAMKCH010027420.1:0-119325 GCA_023653785.1 Ophioderma brevispina | reverse complement strand
TGTGAAATCCATAATCTTGATTCTCAATTCTACGACCGTTGATGTGCGATTTTTGCATGAACTTTATGGAAATTCACTGCCCCCTAAGTTTAAATTTGCCCCTCGATCCCCCCCCAAAAAACATTTCTGTGCTGCGATGTTCATCTTAAATGATGAGGTTTGACTTTTAATTTTGGGTGCTTTGCTTCCCCCAAAAACTATTGCTCAAGTAAGTTAATATGCGAACCCCCTTCTCCCCCGACAGAATTCGCTCTGTGAAATGTTGCCCCGACCCCAACCCCCCCCCCCTGCCCCACCAAGATGTGTTGAAAACCAAAATGGCAAACAATCAAATGATATCGGGCCAGGCTAGCCCTAGGCCCTAATTGTTGAATATGCTCCATTGATAACTGAAATTTATTCATTGTATATGTCCTAAAAAACATGAATACTATGACATAGATTTGATTAGGCCTACATGGCAAATAACAACGTACCGAGATCAAGGTTAATGGGAATGCAGGTGCATCAACCTGGCATCGATGTACCTTAACAATGCTGTGGTAAATATGGCGATGGACGTCCATTTTAACAATACTTTGTACAAGGATTATATGCTGAAAACATGTATTGTCTCTGAAGTGAAAATTCTGAGATCGCCAACAGGTTCATTGATGTTCAACCAAACTGTGTTTTTTTTTTTGTTGTTTGTTTTGTTTTGTTTTTTAATTGGGTCAACTCGGGACAAAATTGAAAAACGGGCAACATCGGACACTGTGAAGTTTGTTGCACGTTGTTTAGATACAGCATTTTCTTCCAATTCAAATTAGATTTTGTTCCAAATATACTTTAAGAAAGACGGCGCTACGAAAACATTCAAGTTTGTAAAAGCCGTACAAGTACGAGTTAAAACTAGATCAAGTAATCAAAATAGGGAACAGGCTATCTCGCTTTCTAATAAATGACCACAAATGATCCGAAATGATCTTGTTACTTGAAGATAATTGACGGTGACGTGGTTCCTTGTCTAAAAATAATAAAGACTCATTATTTAATTGTAAACCTTTATTGCAGTTTCATGCCTTTATAAGAAATGCACAATTTCTTACATATAGTCGCCTCTCTGCTTAACTATGTACATCGATGCAATGTTGATGCAACCATGCTATCAGCCAATATCGATCTCGTGTTGTATGTTCCAATGACAATAGTTTACGGACCTGTTTTACGGGGGCGGCGATGATCATCGGTCAAAGAGTATAGTGGGTAGCAGGGGTGTTCGTCCCCACCCGAAATAAACTTCTAATAAATGTCACTATATCAAAAAATGCGTAGAAACGATAGTAGTTAAAAAAAATCAAAAAGTGTCCAAGTATTATTTTTATGCAAATATAGGGCAAAGTGTATGCCATTAGAGAAAGTAAATGTTCGATAATCTCAGCCAATACTTGTTGAATAAATGAACAAATGAGGTGAATGGGCTATGGTTCGAGGGTCAAAGATCAAGATGGAACCATTTTGAAAAAATTACCAGATTCCCCATGATGAGTAATCATGCAAATTTGGGTCGCCATTAGCTAAAAAACAAATTTTCGATATTCTCTCTAACCATTACAAAATGTGATAAATGAAAAATAAGGTGACTGGACCTATGTTTGAGGGTCAAAGATCAAGATGGAAACCATTTGACAATTACCAGATTCCCATGATGAACATAATATGCAAAGTAAGGTCACCATAGCCAAAAATCCATATTTGGGCATATAGTGCCAATATTCCACATACCTACCCACATAAGATGACGAAAAACCTATGTTTTAGGGTCGAGGATAATTCAAAAGGCACTCATAAATTATGTTTATTTTGTCATTAACATGTTCACCTGCAAATACTAAGACTATGCAAAATTAGGACCTCCAATGTCGATAGTATCGTTGTGGTATTATAAGAAACTTTGGCCAAGTAAATTTAGACTTTAAATAAACTTGTAACATTCTCTTAAAATCAGGTAGGATTGATACAGACTTATGCAGAATAAGATACTGTGTTGTTAAATGTTATGCCGAAAAGCAAATGTGAAGAACAGAACTCTACAGTCTCCAATAACTCTCTGCCAACATGCAAGTTTGATATCCAATTGTATAAGTAGTTTTTTAAAAACATCAGTATTAAAGGGACTACAGGAGAAAATTTACTTGGCCAAAGACGGTTTCTAAAATCAGCCCAAACAAGATTATCAACATTCAGACTTGACAAATTCTGTACTCATTAAATATTTAAAAAGGCATAAGACATCAAGTAGTTTTACACTCTCAGTAATTTAACAGAACTGCGGATAAAGAGTGGAGCAGTTCATATGGAGTGACATCTCGACAATCATTATAGTCCCCAGATCGCATTGCTATCAGTCTTGTATCAGATACCTAACTTGTGATCAGCAAAAAAAAAACCTCTGACTTGAAGGAGTTGGAGATCATGTTGTGGGATGATGATACACCACCGCAAGTATCGACTTCCACAGAGGCATCGCCCACTTAGAGTCTTACGGTGGACCCACTCCCACCAGAATTTATTTTTCGTGACAAAGTAGAGTTAAAGGCGGTACCCACAAGCACCCTCATGTCTACTCCTCTTGGAAGCGCAAAAAGGGAGTCCGGGCCCAGAAAAATGGGTCTGGGTTAACTTTATCGAGTGTCAAAGATGGTCGCTCGCCTTCGTAATATCAGACAGGCTTTCCATGAGTCATAGACCTTCCTTGCCTCTAACACAGTCGACGACATGGAGCTGATGTCTGAGAGAAAATTCATACATGCGACATATCCGTTCCTCTGCATGGTAATAGCTTGTAACATGACTTAGAGATAAGCGTAAAGGTTTAAAAATCTATGGGGCAAAAGGACCTTTACCGTGCAGTGCCAGAGGGGACCAATGGAAATCAGTATCAGATATATATGTTCCAAGAGAAGAGCATTTACATGATTCTACAACGGTTTGGCCACTTCTGCCAGTTTATGATTTTGTTTGATGTTAAAAAACAGCCCGGCCAAGGCCCTGGTTAAAGAATCAACATAGGCCTCAACATAGACCTCAATATGACAGAAGACAAAATCAATTCCACTTGAAAATGGATATAACTTGAATAAATCTCTACTAATGTCCATGGCAGCAACAGTGTCAACAGTGCTTGCAGGGATCAACGATACAGGAAGTGCAAATGGAGTCGAAAGCCATAAGACATTAATTCTGACGGGGGTAGATAAGTTGCAAGTTCAGTTTATCTTGAAAGTCAACACACCAGAAAATTCCCAACCATTCCACTCCACGCACATTGGCCCAAGGTTTCCTGATGGCTCATCATTCACACCATTTTTTAGAATGACACGATCTATATATACCACCACTGCAGAATATTGTTGGTTTTTTTAATTTATTGCAGCAAAGCAGATGCCAGTGCCTGGATTAGGAGCCTTCCTCTCTTCACACGGGACTCCCACAGAAAATCTAAATCGAGGTTCTATGGATCATTGAAAGCCCTGCTATCGCAACGAAGGAGAGCAACACGTGACACATGTCAGTGTTTCCAGGGTGTAAGCTTGGTAAGGATCAGAAACAGTTATCCCAAATGCACTTTTTTTGTTAGGGGATCTACTGTAAAGAGATTATGGTCTTTATCTGGGTCCTCTGTAGGCGTTCAGCAGGTTCGTCAGAGGGATATTTCGTTTTTAGACACACACACAAACACACACACACCACACACATACTTACACTAGACACACACACAAAAGCAAGGGTAACATGATAACAGCAAGATCTCACTCTGTTGAAGATATGAGATCCAAGGTCCTACAAGACTAATAAAAAATGCTTTCTGTTGGGCGGGCTGGCATACAAACATATATAGTCGTTCTTTTTGCCTCCTTGATTTTATTGCTATTACAATATGGATAGCACATGACGGATGCGTGAGACCGAAGAATCTTTTCTTCATGTTTTCCGGACGTTTTCCTTTTGGCTTGATTTACAACATGTCACTGTCTAAGTGTACATTAGTTTCTTTTATATTGACCACATTGAATTAAAGAGAAACTGCTTAATGCTTTTTAAAAGTAGTTAATGAGTGCAGCTTTGTAGCTAAAATGTTGATAATCTGTTTTGGGATGATTTAGAAACGTCGGGCCAAAGTAATTTTGTTATTCTGCAGTTCCTTTAACTTTATGAGGGTTTGTAATTGTAAAAACTACCATGATACAATGGATATCACACCTTGCATCTTGGCAGAGAGTCATTGGAGACTGTAGAGTTCTGTTCTTCACGGTTTCATTTCGGCATGATAACAAACAGTATCTTAGTCTGATTAGTCTTGTATCATTGCATACTTGAATTTAAAAGAAATGTTACAAGTATATCTGGATTGGTTCACTCCAGCAAAAACGGGGTCACATCACGCTAGAGTATTATGTATAGCTGTGCAAGTCTAAATTTACCTTGGCCAACAAAGTTCTTATAATCACCCACAAAACGAGACTATCGACATCTGAGGCCCTAATTTGCATATTCTTAGTATTGCGGTAAATGTTAGTGACACATGAAACATAACTTATGAGTCCATCAGGGGGGGGGGGGGGGAGTACCTTTTAAATTATCATCGACAATCCAAAAATAGGTCTCGTCATCTTATGTGGGCAGGAGGTATGTGGAATATGGCCAAGAGATTACCAAATATGGATTTTAGCTAATAGCGACCCTAATTTGCATATTATGTCATCATGGAAAGATCTGGTAATTTCCAAATGGTTCCATCTTGATCTTTGACCCTCAAAAAAACAGTAGGTCCAGTCATCTTGTGTTCATTTATCAACAGTTTTGTTTGAGATATATCGAAATTGTATTTTAGTAATGGCGACCCTAATTGGCATATTACGTCATCATTGGGGACATCTGGTAATTTTCAAAATGGTTACTATCTTGATCTTTGAACCTCGAAACATAGGCCCAGTCACTTCATTTGTTCATTTATCAACCGTATTGCTGAGATTTAGCGAAAATTGTTTTTTTTCTGTAATGGCGATACTAATTTGCATAAATTTTGCATAAAAATGATACGTGGGACACTTTTTGATTTTTTTAACATATCTATCGTTATTCTAACCCTATTTTTCCTGATATATGACATGATTAGAAGTTTATTTCAGGGGGGTGCACGAACACCCCTTCTACCCCTAGACTAAAGGGATTTGGGAAGAGCTTTCCCCTTCTCTCCTACCTCCATGTAATAATGAGAAGAACAGTACAAGTAGTGTTTTGGTGTTTAATTTGCAAGGACTCTATTGCGACTCAAAGACTCCGAACATGTAATGTGTGGTACGGTACTGCAAATAGACCATTAACATCCTACTCACTTTGCCTGCGACTCAATTCCTGGGAATCGTTATGGCCCATAGTTATTAAATAGTGTTCAATGCTTTCCCAATATTTAAAAACAGACTTCAAACAATTGCAAAATAAAAGGTTAGGTTGATATTAGGAATGAGCCCCCGCAGCCATGGGGTCAAAAAGAAAGGAGTAAAATTGGTTTGTGTCTGTGAGGGATAGGTTATCAAATAAAATTAAACCAGGTTTTCAAAATTAAACAATGATATGCCACCGGAATATCTAAAGTGCAATATTTCAAACGTGTGTCTAAAGTTCATTAAATACAGTACCAGGGGTAGCCTACACCACTTTAACTCTGCCAAGAAATTATGGCCAAGCTAGAAATTATTTCTTTATACTGGAATATTCAACAATTGGAAACAGCGTAACAAAGGTATCAAGCGAAAGAAAATTTTTGTCTCAATTCAAAATGGCAGTCAAACAAACATCTGAGGGAACAAACCTTGGCAGATGAATTGTGATCTGTGTTATTAAAATTTAATATGTCTCTTTTGTTGTCTTCAGGTTACCACATTACAAAAACTATTTTTAATTTTTGGTGTTGCTTGTATGTGTAAGGTTCTTTTTTCTTGCCGGCTGGTTCTCAGTTTGTCCATTTGTGTTTTCACTTGAGGCCCCAATGGAAATAAGCCTCTTATAAGAGGCCTTTTGGGCTTCCCTTGGTACTTCAATGGTTTATAATCTATATATCAAGACCTAAGCGTCAAATTTGAATGGCTAATTTAGTTGTGCAATACTTAATCATTATTCTTCATTTCTTGTTTTATCATTTTATGTGCGATTTTAGTATTTTTAATCTGTGAGTAATGAAATAATATGATGATGATTAGATGGCAACCTCTAACCCACCAATCGACTGAGTCGTATAGGCTTACCCAGAGCTCGGGGGCCACTGTATTCAAAGGTGGATGATGCGTTGAATCAAGAAACAGCGTAAAAAAGTGTCCTGGTCCCTTTTTTCACAACGGCGATGTACGGCGTACTTGATTAGGTGTCAAACAAACAGCAAAAATATGGAAAAAGGGTAGTTTTCTAACCCTTAAAGGTGTTGTATGTGTTTAGGTATGCAATACTAAAATTAAGGCAGAGATCTCAAAATCATCAAAAAATCTTTGACAATATTTTGCTTGGTACGGTAGCAAAAACTTACAATATTGTTTAGAGTAGCAAAAAAAAGACAAAAATCTGCGTAGGGTATGCTTTTTTAGTCGGTGGAAATATTTGTGGTAAAGGGTGCCATTTTTTTGGAAGTCCAGTTCACGAATGCATATCCGCCTTTGAATTCAAGCCCCCCCCCTCCCCCGGGCCCGTAGGGGCTAACCCGGTGACGGTGCCATATCTTCACATTATACGAAAGATTTTTACGAATATTTTTAACGTTTTTGCTCACCGGAGGAAAGTTCACCTGGTGTGGTAACCCCTCCCCTTTGGTAAAGCGAGGGCTAATGTCCCTAAGGCCCCCTAAAAGTTATATTTTTTAAATCAAATGTAAAAACTGCAAAACTTGGATAACTCTTTTTTACGATGCACAGATCGTAGGTTTCAATTAGTACAAGTAACATAATTAAAAACACAAAAATTAAAATGTGAAATAACATAACAAATCCCTCATGAAGTATAGAAAGGTAAATTTCACAGATTGTCTTCAATTTAGACCGACCTATTATCGATTTTGATCACTGAAGTAGCAATCTTTGTCCAAGCGAATATGTATTCATTCGCAATTTATCTGGGTGCCTTGAGATATTTGGACACGCAAAGCTATCGAATACGAATTCGATTGTTTGTGGAACCCGTTTTATACATACTCTCAAAATGCAAAAGAGTGAATTTCACTCTTTTCAAAGAATACTTTTTGGCTCAAATTTACTCTTTATATTTAAACAAATGATAAAATGATATCATTTTGTCAATTATCAAGATAAAATTTGACCCAAAAAGTGTTCTTTGAAAGGTATGAAATTACACTCTTTTCAGAGTGGGCCCTGTAGTCACTTTAAAATAGTGAAATCCACTCTTTTGCATTTAGAGAGTATGGGTGTTATTCGACAGGGGCTATTATGGGTAGGAGATGTAATTTCACTTATCTTTGGGTACAATTAAAAAGTACATAAAATGCAACCAGAATAAACTATTAACTCAATTTGACCAAAAAATCATATGATGGCTTATGCATTTTGTGATTCAAAAGAGAAAAAGCTTATTGTTATGAATAAATGTTTTTATATACAAATACAAATTGGGAATTTCTCGCAAGAAGATCGAATTTTGAACTTCGAATTAAATCACTTCAATGCTAAAGCTAAAGGTTCGGATGCTGAGGTAATACGAGGCTGCGGATCACGAAAATTTCCCTTTAACAGTTGCAGGGTCTGGGTTTGTATGTACCGATATAATGGTCTAGATACAACAGGCTATTTTTTGTGATTGGTTAATTAGAGGGGTATATCAAGTTTTTCATGTGATAACCCAATCAAAAATATAATTAAATCCAAGCGACCCGTTGACACGACCAATATTATAAAATATATATTACAAATTAACAAATCGGGAATTTGATATATAGCGCCTTATCAAAAACAAGGTCAAAGCGCTTTACAAAATAGAGGAGAGGGTAATTACTATTTAGCCTTAAAAAATGTGTTCATTTTTCAAGACCTGTTGGATTACTATGAGGATAAGTAATCCTTATACATCTAGAAAACAGCTGCTAATTAAATATCAGGGTAGGGCCAAATAACAAAAAACAACATTTAAGCACACAATCAACTTTTAGGAAATAGATGGAATTTCAGAGGGCTTTCTTGTACATTTGATACCCCTTTTAAAGTAACAATGGGCTTTGAGGGGCGAAATGGTAGGAAAGAGTTCCATAGGCTAGGCGGACCCCACCCCCCCGCATTGGCTGAAGTATCCACTGTCCATACCCACACACCCCCACCTCCGGCATTTACTCGTTCTGGTGTGGTTTGACTGTCCCCCGACCGCCACAACACTGAGGTGTGTCCCGTCTGCATTCTCATTCCTCCCCATCCGACAACTTTTGGTAAAACCCCTTGTCATACCATGGTCTCGTGCGCGAGGGAATATATTACAAAGAGCAGAGAGGTATTCGGACAAGGTAAGATTGGCAATTGTCCGGAAATGCACTTGTAAGTAAGAAGAATAAGCTTAAAGACAAAGCGCTCACTAATTGGTAGCCAAGGGAGCTCTTTAAGGAGTGTGTGGCTGGTGTCCTTCTATCGGATCTGAACACCAGCCTGCCTGCTCTATCTGCAAAATCTGAAGGTTACTCCGATCCTCTGGACGACATTCCATACAAAAGTGAATAAAAGTGAATGGATAGTCAAAAACTCTTTTGGGACACGGGTCTCTGTCGGGATGAGGAGGCAGTTTGTGTGCAACAGAATCAATTAAATCTCAAGATGCCAAACTGGATATGTTTTACGTTGACCGTGGGGGGCCTATATCATGCCGCAGGCCTATTAAGTTAATGAAGATTTGCAAGTTGTGTCTTTGTATTGTTCTGTAAAGGAGAATGGCCTCGATTTGCCGAGGACGATTATTTTCAACGAATGATGCGAATCGAGGCCATTAACCGGCTTAGACACATCTGGACGTCACCCTATTGTTTTTTCGCTACATTATTTTGCACGAATGGAGTGTTTTTGAAGTTAAGTTGCTCATTTGCAAAATAATCAATTACCGATTGAAGCCGGATAATGTATTCATTGAAAGTTCGTAGGAATGGTGTGACTGGACAAAACATTCTGTGATTTGTATAATGATGAAGATTAGGTTCAATATTGATCGCCTGTTCAATAATAATAATAATAATAATAATAATGTGTATTTTTAACGCGCGACATATCCACGTAAAAGGCGCTATATAAATGTCGGTATTATTATTATTATTATTATTATTATTAAACGTGCTCAAGGCACTGTGCGACAGCCATGAAATGCGCTCAGCACATCAGAGAAACCATAATACCAGAACAGATTTATGCCAAGAAGCTCGATTTTAGAAGCAGGAGGAAACCGGAGTACCCGGAGAAAACCTGCGGGAACGAGTATGGATCGAGAAACCAAATTCACATAAAGCCACATAGAACGAGCCCGGGAGCCCGGGACCCGGAACCCGGGCTCGTTCTCGGCGAGGGAAGATACGCTGTGCCAACCCGTTCCCCCAAGTCCAAGTTCAAGTCCCCGCATCAACATTTAGTACTGTAGATTTCATTGGTATAGATGCGTGGTTGATGTTGTTATCTCAGTTTGCTACAGAGTGGATATATATGTACATTTAAATTTAAATTTCATAATATAGAGTAGATACTGCTATGATGGAAATTACCGGCTAAATGATGTAAACGAGAGCACGATGTGTCATCAACTATTTACCACGACCTGTATTGGGTCAAGCATACACCTGTGTGTGTCTTTGCAGTGAATTTCTATACAAAGTGGATATGAACCCGTATCTTGGAATTACAAGCTAAATGCACTTGCAACTCGAGGATGCCCTTGTAATATATTATATTTTATCATATTTGTATCATGATCATGTTTTCTATGTTCTAAATGAAATAAACCTGAATGTGGATCTGAGTCCAAATTCGAGGAGTTATGGATTTACCGAAGGATGAGGATCTGTAAATATTGTTTACATAACCCAGATATCCAGTAAATGCCGACGACAGAATCATAATTCGGGAATATACTGATCGACTAATGGCTCTATATGGGAACAAGATTTCATCGGCAATTGTGTATATTTCCCCCCTGGAATGCCAAGGATCAATAGATAGACCCCAAAATATATCGCTTTAAACGCTCGTATACATGTTTTCAATGCAATTTATACCGCATTCTTTTTGTAAGGAAATTGTTGCCTGTGTGGCTGACTAAATATGTCGCGGGAAAGAGTTCCATACGTACCCCCTTTAAATTTTTACAGGAAACAAAATATTACTTTTTATTCATGCCATACACTCACTAAAACTCTAACCCTAAAGCCAAAATAAAAAAAATAATTTGTTACATGTACAACATGAAAAACCTGGGAAGCGCATATCCCTTTTGACTTATTTGGCTCTATAGAAAAACATGCTTTGATTTTTTTCTGTCGTGCACTAAAAGGGCGGTGTATTCAGCTAATTATTCACTTCAGGTGTGGTCTAATATATTGATAATCATTTCAAATAATGCAAAAACTCGGGTTCGAAAAAAATGGGGCGCTGCTTTCTAGAAATGTCCTCTTGTCTTTTTAAAATGAAAAAAAAATGAAATTTTATGTCGCATAATTTCATATAGGAGCACGTAATGTGGTCTAATGGAAAAAGCGCAGGACTCATGATCATTAGGTTGTGAGTTCGAGCCCCGCCGAGGCCAACGTGTTGTGTCCCTGGGCAAGACACTTTATCTCGCTTGTCTCACTTCACCCAGGTGTAAATGGGGAGCTGTTAGGGGTAGTCATACTGTGCGCCGTTATAATTGGCTGCCGAATTTCAATATGTGAAAATGTGATATATCCTAGTGACAGCGGAATAAATGTAATAATACGTGCATTTATTTATTTTATTTATAAAACAAACTGAAATTCATGCATATACTTTACACAAATGTTACAGTAGAAAAATACTACGATTATGATTAAGCTTATAAGCAAATAAAACAGGGAAACACAGATTAAATACATATAAAGAAAACGCACAAAAGATACAAAGAACCAGCAAGTTTGTTATATTTTGACAAATTAAAAAAACAATACTGAACAAAACGATTCTAAGCCTAAGTACACGATAAACAAGATGAATAGATGAAGGAATAGATGAAATACAAGTAGATCAACCATGCATGAAATATAAGACCAAATAAGTCAAATTTCAAAATTACTCTCAAACACAAAGAATTTATATAGTTGAAAAATAAAAATGTATCGAAATACTCCAAGTCCAAGACATAGAAAATAATTAAAAGGTACGACATTGTAAATTCATATATAACCTACACTGAAAAAAATGAACACAACACACTAACTAAAAAGGAACGAACCAAAAATTAACTCGATGTATAGGTATGATATCGCTTTTTTTCACGTGATTTTTATTCATTTTGTAGGCTTACTTTAAATTTGTGCGGACGTAAACTACTAACGCAAATCTATTTCTAAATCATGCCCATATTGTAATACCTGCTTTGTATTGTTTTTTCCTGCATTGGTTTGCGCGAATGGAGAAAATGTATTCGTGCAACTCGGCGAAAGCAAATGCTCTTCAAAGCTACGAATGGCGTGTTACTGTCGCTCCATTCGTGCAAAATAATGGAGTGAAAAAACAACCGGGTGGCGTCACAGAGGTGTGTTAAATAATTTTATTGATTGTATTGTAAGTATGCTTTAGTCCAACGTTTTGGAGGTCATAATATTATTTAAATAACAACTACCCCTCATTATCTCACTTGCGTTGATGGCTCTCGCTGTCAGAATCCTCTGCTAATTAAAAAAAAACAATGTCAAGATGTGCTCTTTATCCCAATAAGAGACTCTCCACCAGGATGTGTTGCAATGCATTTGTCCAGTCAGAACCTGTAATTGTTCAAACGCATAATAAAATGATCTCTTAATCGCTGCAAATTACTGAATTGTGCATTGTTCCTGTTACACTATAAGGCCAATTTAGTCATTTGCATTAATTGGCCCAATCAATAATGAAGATTAGGTAACTGGAACCCAGTGATTAGATGTATGCAAATATGTCGTTAAAACAGTAGAAGTGTTACACATAACGTGTCGATAAACTCATTATTTGTACTGATTATCATCACCCATGAACCAGCCTGACGGATAGAAAACATGGTGACAGAACTGTGATCTTCGTTATGTGAAAAGGATCTTAACTTCGCTGTAAGCTGTGAATATAAGCGTCGAAAAGTTGTCTGTAAAAGTTGTAATTTCCCCGCCAGTAACTTTTGTCGATCGCCGCAGGCCAAATTCGTTCGACAAAACTGAGGGCGGATGTTAATGTTACGGCTGCCTCATGAAGTAAACAACGTGAATCGCGATGGCATATCAATACCGGTACCGGAAGGTATGAAAATAACTGGTATGTGTTCAACAAATGGCAAAATTCGAGAGGCTTTGAAGATTATAGCCAAGCCTATAGAACTAAATAAGAAGAGCACAGACCTACAAAGTTGCTACTTTGACGAGTGTAATGGGAAGGAATGCAAGAAGGGAATCAAAGCAACTCAAGTTAACAGAAGAAGAAAGTGCTGATCCAAAAGTCGTCATACAGAAAATAGAAGCCCATTTTGTGCCCAGGAAGAATGTTTTGTCTGGATTTGTATTTCACAGGGCTAGTCAACAAATAAGAAACTGTTAGAACAATATGCATTAAGATTAAGGCAGTTGGCAGAGAGTTGCAGTTTTGGGGATCTTGGAAAGTGAGATGATCCGTGATAGATTAGTTCTAGGCTGCAGGGATGCCAATGCCAGAGCCAGGCTGTTTAGAGAAGAAAAAGCAGCAGATCTCCAGACCGCTTATAGACAAAGTACGACATCAGGGAAGTAACCAAACAGCAGCTTACCTCCAGGGCAACAGACAGAAGAGACAAGCGAACAAGTCACAGCACCAAGCACACAAGCCCAAAAGAGGGAAACAAAGACCAAATATGACAGAAAGAAGTCAAATGCAGGAGAAGAAGAAGCTAAATGTAAATGGGGTGTGGCAAGCCACATGAATAGGCAAGGACAACTCCCAGCATATGGAAAAAATGCAGTGAGTGTCAGCGTAGTAATCACTTTGCATCACCAATGCTTCAAGAGAAAAAACACTGGCAAAGTAATGCAGTAGAAGATAACACACCTGCCACTTCCGATGATGGACTATGAGATGGTACGCATAATAACAAGTAAACGCCTTACGCGATAACAGCAACAAATGTTTGCAACCAACTATGAAAGTTGGAAAAGACAGAAATCCAGTACAGTTTCAACTAGACTCCGGTGCTACCTGTAATGTGATAAATATCACCAGTGTGAGCCAGCAGAAGGTAAGGTAACAAAGACATAGAAAGGTCCTTACTATGTATACAACAACACCACCATGACCCCACACTAGGTGAATGTCTTATCAAGTTTGTGAATCCTAAGAATGGTAAGAAATATCGAGCAGAGTTCATTGTTGTGAAAGAGATGTCAGTGGACCATTGCTCGGATGTAAAGCCATACAACAACTGAACTTGCTGACAGTGATAACTGAGAAGTAATGGAGATGTCAACTGAAAGAGAAATTCAGACCAAACTACGCACTCACTATTGAAGAATTGGAAGCAGAATTTACTGAAGTGTTCAAGGGTTTGGGCATCTTGAAGGTCAATATGAAATAGAAATTGACCACACAGCAAAGCCAGTGTCCACGCACTACGACAAGTGCCTGTTGCCCAATGAAAGACAAACTCAAGATGAATAAATCGCCTAGAAAAAGATTGTTTATCATCACCAAGTCACAGGTGCGACACCATGGGTGAATAGTATGCAGTGGTGATCGTCAAATAAGACAAGAGTTTTGTTTAGATCCGCAAGACCTGAACAAAGCCATCAAAAGGCGGCATTATCCTATGACAACCATAGACGAGATTTTGCCATAAACACAAGCCAAAGTCTTTAGGTATGGAAGCCAAGAACGGGTTTTGGCAGTGGAGCGACTGAAAGCATTCAATGTTGAAAAAAGGTTAACACCCCCCTTCGGGCGATATCGATGGAAGCGGATGCCTTTTGGATTAAAGAGCAGTCATGAAGAATATCAACGCAGGCAAGACCAAGCCTTAAGGACTAGATGAGTGCAGTCGGTTGCGGATGATATACTTATCTATGGCAAAGGAGACAAATAGAGAAAAGCAGTGATAAACAAAATGCTAACCTGAGAGCCTACTAAAGAGATGGGAAGAGAGAGGTCTTTGAAACGGAACAAGAAAAAGCCAAGCTGGGACTCCAAGAAGTAAGATTTATTGGACATGTCATTTCTGCTTAAGGACTTAAGCCGGATACCGACAAAATCCAGGCAGGATAGACAGGCTGTGCCCAGAAGTGAGTGATGTGAGAAGGTCATAGGATTTGCAACTATCTAGGCAAATTTCTACCAGGACTAAGTGATATGTGTCAACCCCTGAGACAGTTACAGGTTAAAGACACGGTTTGGTTCTGGACAGAACCTCACATGAGACTAAACAAGATCAAGAAGGACAGTGATGAACACCCCGTCTTGAATATATGTCAAAGATGAAGATATTAACGCTACAGACAGATGCCTCGACACTGGACTAGCGCAGCTTTAATTCAGCAAGGTAAACCAGTGGCATTACGCAAGTCGCGCACTAACAGACACGGAAAGATCGATATGCGCAGATTGAGAAAGAGCTACTTGCAGTAAGCTGGGGACTGGAGCGGTTCCATCAATACACATATGGACGCAAAGTTGTAGTCCAATCAGACCACAAACCTTTGGAGGTGATCTCTGAGAAAGGCCTCTGTATAAGGCGCCAAAGAGACTGCAAACCTTTGCTTCTTAGAATGCAGAAGTACGATGCCGATATAAACTATCATCCAGGAAAACACATGTACTTAGCCGACACACTGAGCCGTGCATACATCAAGACGGTAGACAGTGCATCATCTGAAACTGAGACAGAATCAATCAACATGCTACAGAGCATAAGAGTACATACCAAGACTGGAAGAAATTCGCAAGCATACAAGCGAAGATAAAACTATGCAAGACTTGATGACTGTAATTCAACAAAGGGATGGCCAGAGCACAAGAGTGAGGTGCCCACTGATGCAGCACCATATTTCCACTTCAGGGACGAGCTGAGCGTGCATGATGGGATTATTTGTCGTGGAGAAAGAGTCATCATTCCACAGTCTCTACGAAGGAACATGATAGAAAGAATACATGACTTTATATGGGACAGCAGGATGCCTTAGGAGGGCAAGAGAAATCTTATACTGGCCTGGCATGAATGCAGAGGTCAAAGATTACATAGACTCCTGTAAGGTGTGTAAGACATTTGGGAGCAAGCAGCAGTAGGAAACATTACAGTCACATAATATACCAGACCAGCCATGGAGTAAAGTGGGAACAGACATCTTTACTTTCAATGGAATGGAACGTGTCCTATTTGTGGACTATTATTCCGGATTTTTCGAGATCGACTACCTCGAGGCCACAACCTCCAATACTGTGATATGCAAGCTGAAGTCACAATTTAGTCGTTACGGAATCCCTGACCAGGTCTTCTCAGACAACGCTAAACAATACACTAGTGTTGAATTCCAGAAATTCAGCAAGAAATGGGAGTTTGAACACAAAACCTCATCGCCGACGCACGCACACGTATTCGAGGAAGGCGGAAGCAGCCGTGAAGGTTGTAAAAAACTTAATGCGCAAAGCTAAATCCGCAAACACAGATTACTTATGAGACGGACAAAAACACTACTACATTGTAGAATGTAGTTAGTGGACTCATAAATATTCAACTCAGTTATCAAAAGTGTGTCGACGGCGAGAATTGTTGGCTTTATTCTGGTTTTGTCATAATAATGAGACTTCAACAGCTGTGTTTTATATATGAGGACACCGGTACAAGAAAAGGCTTGGGTGCAAAGCCGTCTTTTATCTATGCTTTTGAAACGTATTCGTTTCAGGGAAGATCTTAGTCATGACTGTAAATCACATTTATATTTGAAAAACCATTCTATGTCAGAATGTACCCAGCACTTCTGATGTCCGTAAAAAAAGTCCATATTACATGTGAACAGTATGTCCGAAATTGTGTATTTGTCATAAAGAAGGGATTGTTTTTGAGCCAAAAAGAATGTAGAGGGGTGAAGACATCAGATAAATTTAGGCATGTAATTAAAATATGTAACTGCACCAAATACTGTACTTAGGAATGGTTATTCCAAATATTTTCTTCACCTCGTTGCTTGGTATTATCAGGATTATTGACCTATTCACTTTTTTTCTCTATAAATTCACGTATTTGGCCGTCTTTCGTTTTTTACAGATGACTTTCTATTGTTTACGGGCCAGAGGGGAGAAAACGACCACCTCGTTTATACAGGGTGTCCCTCCCAGCAAATGACACTGCAAATCTATATACTGGAGTAGGAGATAGGGCGTTAAAGAGTTATTTGGACTACGATCCATTAACTAGCACTATATATTGGACGGGATATCGAGTATTGGCGACATAGCAAGAGCTTCTATTAACAAATCACCTTGGAATTCGCCGACAGAAAACATTGTTGCTTATCGAGGATTTGTCACGAAACCGGAAACTGAGCCTCGTCACCGAAGGTAGGATTATGATAATATAAAAAAATAACTTGTTAAGTGCATGTTCCGATGGAGGTCTACGTTTCCTCTACTTGATATGAGAGCTGGCCTTTGCACCTACAACCTATCAAGTACCGTGGGAAACAAACTTGCGGTTTTGATGATAGAAGCAATAATGAATAGTTCCAAGGCCCTATTAATACTGTGCTAATATTGATGGTTAACCATGAAACCGGCGGTTTTTTTGTTTACATTTTGGGAATAAAATTTCGGACGAACAATGAGAAAAATACGGGCCTTTCTTCTGATATCAAATCGATTACTACTTCCGGTTAAATCGATACTACTTCCAAAGACGATCGGAAACACGCCACCTTTAATGACACATTTTTATTTTAAAAACACCTTTAAAAATAAGCATTTTGCATAGTTACGCTGCTTATTGTCTCAAACTATGTAAACAGTAAACAATGACCCTAAATGACCCCTGAATGACCTTTGACCTCCTCATCTGTTACCCCACATAAGACCCCTTATTTCAATGTATAAGCATACCAAGTAGGAACTCAATCCATTAATGGACTAAAAATCTGCAGTAAGTTGAAAAGTGTTAACCAAAAGGTGTATACTAGAGCAATATAATGACCATAAGTGACCCCTGAAGACCTTTGACCTCCCTCAAATGTTAACCCCACGTACGTAAGTCTCCTTGTCTCAATGTATAAGTATACCAAGTATTAACTTGATCCATTACTGAACTAAAAGTTATAGTAAGTTGAAAAAGTGTCAACCAAAATGTATATACTAAATGTTTGACATAAGGTTTTACCGATTGCATCGGACGACCTAAAAAGTGATACTTTAAAATGGCAAGTTGGAAGATAGAGAGCATTTTTATGTTTTGAGTGACGTAAAAGGAGGGGGTCCGAATGTGCAAAATAAAGTGAAATTTTACACTTAAAAAAAAAGAATTCCAGAATTCCAAAGAGTTCCGGTCACGGTGGGAAATATTGCTAAATCATCACATGAAATGGTAAAACATTTCAATGACTACATCTATAAATGTCAAATTTTTTTCAGAACTTTGTCCTAATAAGTGGGAAGATTTTGGAAGTTACAGTTATCTTCTTGAGACTGACACTATGACGTATGCTGCTGCGCAAGATTACTGCTTATCTCGAGGAGGCCAGCTGACTAGTATCCGTAGCCAAGATGAAAACCATTACTTGCGAGGTAAGTCAATTTAGGACGCCTGGACATGATCAACATGATTGCCTGATGAAAAATAAGTACTTAATTAGTACTGAGATGACTCGAGTGAATGATTAGTTCTTGCTCATGATCGCCTGATATTCATCCTATTTAACACATGTGGTTGGTTTAGGGGATGCTTCAATATTCAACCGGTTTAGTGGAGGTTCATTGCAGTTAAACCGTGTTTCATTGTTTACAGCAATTGAAAACCGCTGGTAGAATTTTGAAGCCTCCCCTTATACGTTTTAGGTCGCTATGTATAATAATGCAAATATATCGTGTATTTGCAGATTTGATTGCAATGAATTAGAGAATATAGGTATTAATTGGGAACCGGTGTGAAATTATAGTCCGACGGGAACCACAGTCCTGGTTCCATAGACGACAACGGAATAAAGCGTGAAACTAATGTTGCGTGAAGAGTCAACTGAATCGAGTGACCTATTCTTTTCCGTTGTAGCCCAGAGGGTGTTTTGAACCAATCCCGCAATGCATTGCAGTGTACCTATACTGTACTGTACCAAACACATGTCAGTACTTATGGATAAAAATTGCTCCAAAAGTACACTTTATGGGCTAAAATGAGTGTAAAAGTCAGGGTTTTTACGTGTTTAGAATAGGACTTTTGTGGGATCACATGACCCTATTAAGGTGACTGTGAAATTTCCCAAACTGGTGCATTGTGGGATTGACTCAATACACCCTCTGGTTGTAGCCTATGAGTACGGCGGACTATAATTACTTCTACACCGGTACTCTGTTCACGACGAATTGGAACCAAGGCGGTGCCATTATTTTCAGTGGAAGAGTTTAGACCGGAGGCGGAGATCTTCCATGCAAAAAACAATGGTGTCGCTGGTTTCAATGGTCCCAAAGAGTACCGGTTCCAGAAATGATACCTTTATTCTAATTTTTGTAAACGCCACCTCTAACAGGCTATATCTTAAGATCATATTAAAGGTGGGTGACCCGATCGACAACCTCTTCCCCCAATCCATCAAAATGGAGCTTTTTGTATCAGAAGAAAGTTCATAATTTCCTCATTCCCCAGATATATGTTAGGACCGGGAAATGTTTCCTTTTGATTTTATGAACAAAAATGTCTAATGTGGTATACCACATTGTTAACACACACTGTCTTATGGGCCAATTTAGTACACATTTCTGCTTCTACTATCCAAACGGCTCAACCGATGATGATGATTATTTTTTTATTAATCTTTCCCTGGAGATACACATTATAAAAAAGGCCCATGTGCGCTTGGCGCTTGGTTTTGGTGATATGTTTCCATATGAGGGAGACAACATGATATGAAAAATCGGACCATGATCGGGTCACCACCAGGCCCTTAGCCAGGAATTTATGGGGGGGGGGGGGGTGGGTGTTGCGGATTTTCCAGAAGTGGACCTTTCGAGCGCGGGAACTAACGGGTGGGTGGGGCCGCCTTAGGGTCCCTGCCCCTGGTAGGGGTCCAGGGGCGAAGGCCCCGGAAGCTTTGCGATGTTTGACAATTTGAACATTAATTTTATGGTATAGAAGCATTACTTTTCTGGAAATTGTATTTATTAGAAGTACAAGGGCGTCAGCTCTGGAAGCTTGGCGGCCATCCAGCACATGCTGCCTTGTATGGTGGGCATAGTTGCCCAATGGCTAGGCCCACCGCCGAAAACTGTGGATTAGCGTCAGGAAGGGCATCCGGTCAATTATCTTTCGCTCCAATAAATCCTCACACAGGATTATTGCTAAGTGTGAGGTGTATCCGGCCACCCCCGTTGCCGGGGACAAAACCGGATTTAAAACTTTGGTTTTACTACTACTACTTCTCAACCTCGATTCAAATATGCCTCGGGCCGGCGTTAGAGGTAAAAATCACTGGAATTGCAAGAAGTGTGCGAATAATCGCCTTCAACTTGGGTTAACGTTTTAACCACCCTCAGGAGATTATAATTTCATCAAATTGGCTTCAAGATGATATTTAGCCCGTTCGTGCCTAGATTTTCTTTTTTTGTTAGCTTTGGTTGTCAGCTGATACCTTCTTTTTTGGGAAATTGTTATTACTTAGAAAAGGCCGTAGAAGCAGGACAAAATATCTGGATTGGTTTAGATGATTTGTCTACTACCAGTGATGATGAATATGCTTGGATTGATGGCTCCGGTGTGTTGGTAAGTGACTCAAAATATCCATTTTCCTCGTATGAATTCCAGATTCTTCGATTCAACCTCAAAGTTACCGTATGTTTGGGCATAAAGACATACAATGAAAAGCTTTAAACCATAACGATCAGACCTGATACGCATATTATAATTTGACCAATTACGTTGCCGAATCTATTTATACTTAAGACACTTTTTAATATTTCATGTATATATTATACATGTAGTAGCTGATTGTAACAGACTCCTACCTACGTAGATGCGGCTTTGCACTGACTTTCTGCAAAATAAAGACATATAGGTATACAACTTATTTACGAAACGTTGTAAGATTTAGTGCTTTACAACTCTACTACACCGAACTTCCCCATTGCTTATAGACCAGTTAACATCCTACGTCACTTTCTTTTGTTGACTGCCAATCCATGCCTGCCAATCGTTATGGCCCATAGTATTAAAACTCTAACAGATACAATTGCCCAGTGTGTAACAGTCAGGCCGACCTAGTTCAAGATACCAGGCCCTAACATGTTTACAAACATTGCTGTTAACTGGTCTATAGACCAGTGAATACAAATGTTTAGAGCCTGGTTTCTTACGCTATAACTTCAGATGGGGATTGCGCTCTTCAGTGACACGCGCTCAGTTGGCTTTTCAATTCGCGAGGGTTAACCTGTGAATGACTTATGATGTTGACTTTACTATACTATAGCAAAATTTTCAAAATGGACCTTTTTTTCTTTTTGTCAAAGATCTCCTATACTACATCTGATAGTTGATTCTTAGCAGACAATAACTCTGGTAAGACTGCACGGAATTAGCCTAGCACGAAATCTTCTATAAAAGGATTGAAAGGATTACAAGTATTGTACAGCTTTATTCCGTAAAAGAGTCTTTACTCTAGCCTAACCCCGGGGGCCACTTGTATTCAAAGGTGGATGGATATGATGCGTGACAAGAAAACGCGTAAAAAGGGTCTCTTTTTTCCAACAGGCGATGTACGCGCGTACATTGAAAGGGTGTCAAAACAGCAAAATATGGAAAAAAGGGTATGTTTCTTTCGTAACCCTGAAATTGTGATGTACGCGAGATCAAAATCATCAAAAATATTATAATTTGGAAAGCAACATGAGCAAAGCCAGATAATAAGGGTATATTATCAACACAATGCATTGCGTACTTGATTAGGGTAGCAAAAACTGACAAAAAACTTGTTTATGGTAGCAAAAACAGACACAAATGCTTGTTTAGGGTATGTTTATTAGTCGGTGGAAATACTTGTTTAGGATGCATTTCGTAAGTCCCAAGTGTCACGCATCAATCCACCCTTGCAATACACGAACTGGCCCCCGGGAGTCCTAACCATGAAATTCTTACACCAAGGACACACCATAACTCTTGTATGACAAATGGCAATGCGACTACGGAATAGAACTGTGTTTACCTCTATTTACCGCCAGTGAACAGGGAACCGAGAGTTCAGTGTTAACGGCGCGTATATATCACGTGTTTTTTTCGACGGACTTTTATTATACGAATTGGGGGAATAACGAGCCCACCAATGGCGGAAACGAAGATTGTGCATCTTTAAGAAGCGACGGAAAGTGGAATGATATCCGATGTCACTACTTACGTGGTTATATATGTAAAAAGGCAAAAGGTATACAGTTGTTCAAATGTCCTGTAGTAGGCATTTTTTAAAGTTCGTTCAATACTTATTTCATATTTGAAGCAGCTTCATGAATCCAACTCAGAACAGAAAGAATATTTTTTGATGTTAAATGTTTCTTTTTCTTGTAATCTTTTGGCCTTACTTTAGACAAAAGGCTGACTTTTTTCAGAAAATCAACTTCAAATATAGCGATTTATTTCAAATTCATTAACGGGAAACTAAAAAATATGACAAGTCGAGCTAATGAATATGCAATGACATCCATTTTGTCGATGTAACTTCTAAATAACGCCTGAAATATTGAGTCTCAGATAAGATATAAATATTTGAAGTCCAAGCATTTTTATAGTCCATTTTAAAGAGCTATTATAGATTCCGTATTCGGTTTTTCGTTTAGACCAAAATAATAAGATATAATGTTTAAGAAACAAGTCATTAAAATTTGGAAATCAACTTAAACGGAAACTGAAAGATAGAAAGATAAAGCCTTAAAAATAAGCTTCTGTTCTCATATTATCACTTTCCCGAGAACGCCTGTGGTGTACCATTTCATGCAAGGCCAGTAAATTTTAGTCATTTTTGCTGGTCGGTACGACCAGCCAGTAAAAGCAAATCCGTGTAACTGACTGACTGACTCCGTGCCGTTATGAAAGTTGTTGCCAATGCCGATCATTTTACGTCTTGACCAATTTCAACAAGACACCTTATTACCTCGACCCCAAGCTGGTCGGGCCGTGCGTGATCGCGGCAAGGAAAAAAGGATTTTACGGCTACTATAATCGTTTACTATTATAAAACAATACAAGAGTAAGCTCTTCAATTTACAATTACAAACCGTCAAGTACCAAGCACCCACTTTGAATTTTAGAAGAACAGAGTATTAAAGTTCTAATTATAGTCGATCTGGCGTCATAAATTGTGTCAGTTGGGCGTCATATGGGTGCATTATTTTGCAACACTGTCAACCCAACCGTAAATGACCTCGTGATATGCTAAGTTCCTTGAAAATCAGTGACAAAGATGGCCATTGTAGCAAGTCCGAAAAAGTGAACGCGCTTGTTTTGCGAAAAATCGGGGAAAACTGAATAGAAACACTGGACGGCTGAGTAGCATGAAAATGACCGCAGCTGCGTAACCGAAGCAACGAAAATGAATGAAATAAACAGTCTTTTTCAAGACCATTCTAGTGACGTCGAAGGTGATTTGAGAGGCAGTGATTTAGCATTTGAACCAAAAATCGCTGTGGATATCATACATGGTCACGTAGGAGCCAGACAAGCCGTTAGTAATGATGAATATTCGCCGGTCAGCGATTTTTTTCATCGTATGTACTGGCCTTGGTTCAACTGACAGTGCGTGGTGTAAATACCTATAATCATGTAATGTCCGTTGCGGCATTGCCTAACATACAAAACAACAGTAGCTTTTCCACTTCCAGCAGTTGTCACCGTGCAGGGTACAGTCATGACAGTACTGGGTCAACACAAGTGTGCTGAATGCACATGATAAAAGGTTAGGACTATTTTGTTTTTCTTCATGTTCTTTTACTAAGCCTTTATTTTTTTATCAGATGCATGTGTTGTGTTGAAATGGTCATACCGTATACCGAGTCAACAAAAAAAAAATCACACCCAAGTCAATACATCATGAAGCCTTACAATTACATAGACATGATATATACACACAATACGGAAAATCCCCAGTTAGTGATAGTGCTTCTTTGATGGATTAAATTGATCAATTATAGGGTTATTTGCTAATTAAAGGAGCATTAATTTGCTAATTAAAGGGACACTCTAAGATCAATTCATTGACCAATTAAAGGGGCATTCCTTAATTTACCAAAAGAGAGGCATTCTGGCCAGTTAAAGGCTATATAGACCTGTTCCTCTGATCAGCTGCCTAGGTGACCATTTTGATGTCTTCATTGATTAGTGGATTAAAGGGGCATTCTTGATTCCTAATTTGGGGGTCAAATTTAGGTCAAATTTGAAAAAGGCTCAAATATCAGAACTAACTAGTCATCTTTTTGGATCACAAAATGTAACTGCAATTAATGAACTGCTTGATGTTTCCACAAACCAACACTCCCCTCATCACCAAACGGATTTCAAATCCGCAATAATAACAATTTAGGATCATTTTCCATTTGTAAAGTGAGAATGCCTTTACCAATTTTGATATTTAAGGTATCATTTTAAAGCTTAAAAATGATCTACATAAAGAAAGACAAAATTCAAAAATCTGCAAAGTGCCCCCCTTTTGATGTGACCCATCACATATACATCTTTCAATAACCGACCAGCTATCCTAGCTACAGCTAGTCTTGTTACCCAATAACTCCAAAACTAATGCTTATATATTGGTACAAACTATACATCTTTTAGCGCATGAGCCGAGCAAATTTTCGGTATTCTGAAAGGGGACAAAACCACACTTATTATGCAGCATCAGTATACCCTGGCCTACACAAAAATGCATGATGGCAATTCTGGAATGGTAGCTATATCCAGGTAGGGGTAACCAAGGTTTACACGGGGGGGGGGGACATTTTTTAAATGCTTCAATAATATTCAAAAGTATAACACATTATTTGTCTGATCATAAGAATTCCAAAACTGCAGCCTAACGTTTGGGAGTTATAGGCTAAAAACAGCAAAAACCAATAAAAAGGGCCATTTTCAGTTATACAGGGTCAAATTTCAAAGTTGCTCTGATTTGGATAAAATATGGTGCATATTAATGGTGGAGCTCATAGGATTAAAATAAGGAATAGTTTTGACTGTCTAAAATGTTTAGTTACCAATAGGGGGCAACAAAGGTCTGCGTCCATTCTATTCAATGGGGCTTGACCTTGCTTTCTCCCTACTTTATAATAATAATAATAATAATAATACCGACATTTATATAGCGCCTTTTCCACAGGATACAAAGCGCTGTTGCCTATTATTATTACGCTGCCTTCAGGAAATCGTCACAATCATTTCGCTTCACCTAGGCCGGCAGCCGGCCAAGCGCACATGCCTATCAGCACTTAGATTGTAATATCCCCCATAACAGCTACCCGAATATCGCTTGGGTCGACGAAGCAAGTGAGGTAAAGTGCCTTGCCCAAGTGCACAACACATTGGCCACAGCGGGGCTCGAACCCACAACCTTTGGATCATGAGTCGGCAGTCATATCCACTGGAGTAAGCATTTAAACACTCAAACCTATTCCTATTCTAATCCTATGAGCTTCATCAATCATTTGCGCCACTTTTTAACCAAATTGGAGCAACTTTAAAAATTGACCCCTGTACAACTGAAATTTAAACCTTTTGAACTGTTTTTGCTGTTTTTAACCTTAACTCCAAAACTTTGGGCTGTTGATAGTACAAAATATACCTTTTTAGAATCCTTATGGTTGGGCAAATGATGTGGCATACTTTTCAACATGACCAGATCATTTAAAATTTTGACCCCTGTGTAATCCTTGATTGTCCCCTACCTGGTTATAGCTACCATTCCAGAAATGCTATCATGTGTTTTTGTGTAGAGGATAGTGTACTGAGGCTGAATAATAAGTATCGTTTTGTCCCCTTTCAGGATACCAATTTGGCTAAAATTTCCTGATGGCTTAAGGACTGTTTAGAATCCTTATGACAAAACGGACAATATGACAAGCTTTTCAACATTGGAGCATTTTAAAAGTGTGACCCTGAATAACCTTAAATTAGCCCCTATTAAAAGTGACGCCACAATTTGAGAGGGTTTGATTGATATAGAGGGTCCATTAACTACTAAAGGTGTCAGAGCTTAAATGTAGTGGGGCATGAACGATGTTTCACCCTGGTCGTGCTCCCGTTCGGTATCGACAGAAAAGCGTACCAAGCCACAGCGCAGTTATGGCCGGCCCGCAGCTGTAAAATCATGTGTTTTAAACCGCTTCATCTATAGGTAAATGATTCTGAACTGAGTACTAAGACTTCCAGTTAATATTTGAAAAAGACATCTATAATGTAGATAGCAGTAGAAGCGTGACGGAGAGGTCATTCATCTACTATCCTGGCCAGAGTCCTTAGAACTGGCAGGACTACTCTCCTTGCTGTTCAGCTATGCTTTAACCAGGACCTTAGATAACGGGAACGAAGGGCGTCTGCTTACCTTGGACAACAAAGCTGCTTTCGACAAGGTCTGGCATAATGATCTCTGCTAAAAACTCATCGCAAAATGAGTGCGTGGAAAGTTACCTATATTAACTTGTTAAGGAGCTACTTGACCGATCGATCCACCAAGGTTGTCTTATCTGACCAGGCATTTAGTTCTTTCTCAATCAATACATCAGTTCCTTAGGGGCCAATCCTAGGCCCGCTCCTCTTTGACCGTCTTCACTGATGGTTTGAGTGCCGAGTGTGAAAATCAACTGTATCTGTATGCAGATGATTCAACCCTGTCCTGTGAGATCAAATCCACTGATGACCTATAAGGCCATTACAGCTAGGCTATATAAACAGAGATTTGGAGAAGATGATGATCTGAGTAGACAAGTGGACGGTAACATTTGAACCATCAAAGTACAAGGCGATGACAATATCCACGGAAAGGGATCCAACCAGGCGTGACCTACTGTGGGGCAGCATAGCTTTTGGCGGAAAGAACGAGCTGAAGATTCTGTGAGTCACAATTGACAGCAAACTGACCTGGACAAAGCATATCTCCAATGTTGCATCAAGAGCTGGACACAAACTGGAGGCCCTAAGGGGATTTGCTAACAAGGTGGGCAGAGGTGGTAAAGCAACTATTTATGAGGACCAAGTTCGAAGTGTAATGGAATATGCATTACTATACCCTCATGGATGAGTGCAAGCCCAACAACACTTGGGTTGTTGGACTTGATTCAGGAAGGCGCTTCGAGTTATTAGTGTGGATGAGGATGAAGGATGAAGCCAAATCAGAACTCAGTATCTCATCTCTCCACCAAAGACGTCAGGTGGCAGCAGATAAAATCCTATACACAAATGCACACCAGCATATGCCCAATAGACCTCCATGCTCTACTTCCTCGGGCTATGTTGTCAAAGCCACCCGTTCCAGTCTGCGGCCTTGCCCTTTTGCAGTACCTGTCTCCAAAACCATTTTCACTGGCCGGACTATCATCCACATAGCAGTACTTGTCTGGAATATAGTTGGCGACATCACAAAAGTGGTGTTACATCATTCAGGAGCAGAGTGCATAAGCATCTTAAGTCATGTGTCTGAGGCTCTGTCCCTGCACTCCAGTTATCATGTTGACGTGAACAACTCATTAGACCATGGGGATATCTATCATAGTACATTGTTGTCTATTCTAGTTATTATCTCTTTTCATTTTTCGTAGGCTATTGTTCACTTTTATTTATTAAAAATGAACATTGGCAAACTGTTGATAAGATTTGGGCTTCCTATGTGCAAAAAATATTGGGGTTTAATTATTTCTCGTGATATACACATTTTTAATTATGTGGTTTCCCGGCGAACTGATTTTCCGTGTCAAATTTGACAATTTTTGTGTCAAATTTAACCAATCTAGAATAAGAGAGTAGGGCAAAGATAAACATCATCGAACACCTCACACATACGCATAAAGTCACTGCAATTCTCCTCCAAGAGACACACGCTACTGACAGTTCCATTCTGAACATCTGCGGCTACACCTTAGCTGCACACACCGAGAGCGCTACCCACGAGATTGCCACCTTTGCTAGTAACTCAGCCCAATGGAAACAAATTGCAACCTCTCCTGCAGACTCCACCCTGGAATGGGCAACCACCCAAATTGCAGGTGTTCAGGTCACCAATGTCTACAAGCCACCGAACCATCGGCTCCAAGCAGACGCTCTACCAACTATGGTGCACCCGCAATTTACTCTGTGCGACTTTAATAGCCATAGCCTTACCTGGGGTTACAGGAAATCCACCCTGATGGAGCTCCCCTAGATGACTGGGCCTCAAAATCCGGGGTCCAACTTCTACAAACCCAAGCAACCAGACACTTCAAAGGGTCAACTCTGGAAGGTGGCATACGTCTACCACCCTGACCTTGCTTTTGCAAACATGGAAACTATCTCCATTGCACCTTACTGTTCTCGACCGCTTTCTCGAAGTCCCAACCAGACCATCATGATCGCTCAGGAAAGACTTGCTAAGCCTGTACCAACCAAGCCAGTGAAAAGGTGGAACTTACCGCAAGGTCATACTGGGACCAGTTCAAGAACCTGGTGGGGATTCAGAATTGCCCAACCTCCCGACACCAACTCCTCCAACCTGGACACTTCTTACACAGCACTGTGTCAAACTGCTTTATTATATAGGAGCAAAGACGACCACCCCACGTGGCTGTAGTCGCAGTTATATCCCATCTTGGGATATGATTGGAACTCTTTAACAATGATTTCCCTGAATTCTGAACCAAGGAAGAAGCTTCATCCAAGGCTTTCAGATCTGCAACTTCTTGGACAGAAACGAGCGTGAGCGCTGGGAGGAAACGGTCCAAGGAATCGACTTCACCCCTCCAGCAGGAAGGCCTGGATGACTATAAACCGCCTCACCTTCAGAATTTTCCAAACCAATGAAATGTCCAGTGACTGCCAATCATGCTGAGGCACTCCTCGCAATGTTCATTTCAAGAACATTGATAAGGAATCAACAGTCTCGCTCTTTCAAAAAAGAGATCACCAACTTCGTCGAGACCCCGGCGTGGACGGGTCACATTCAACACCCTTCTCACTAATTAGCTTACCTCTGCTATCCGCCAACTAAAAAGTGGAAAGGCACAGGCCCGAGAACATACCAGCAGAGTTCTGATGCAATGCGGGTCCACGATGTCTAGATTGGCTCCAGAGTTCTACATCAGGTTGCCTTACTAACCAGTTAAGGAAATATTGAAAACCAGTCTTCTGGACTTACTATTTTTTTGAGGACTGGCCTACAGTCACGTCTTAGCCAAGACGCATCATCAGGCCGACTGATGTCTTGTGGCGGCAAATACTGACCCGTGACGAGGGGAATTGTCACTTGACCAGGAAAAAATTGTCCACAAATTATGAGTTATCAAACTAACGCTATTCCGTCGGCAGAAAGGCATCCCTTCTACGAGGAAGCAAAAAGAAAGTGAACGCCAGCACCTCAAATTAGCACTAAACACTTGTGCGTCTTGGATTAAGCGTGAAACTGTAAGCCAGTCTAAAGAAATAGGAAGTCCAGAAACTTAGTTTCAATATTTCCTAATTCTACCTACCTGGATGATTAGAATAACTTCACCAAAATATATATTAACAACAGTCCTTACCCAGATCTGGAGGAGAGCTACTATCATCGCACTCCCCAAAAACAAACAAGCCTGTCGACTATGAACTACCGCCCAATAATCACTACTGTGTGTATACTTCAAATTCCTTGAGAGGATGATCCTGGCACGGCTTGAGCAGTCGTCGATCCCCATCGGCCTGACGAACAAGCAGGATTTCGCTGTGGCCGGAGCACTGTCCATCAGATTTGTAAAACTCACAAATGAATTGATGAAGCTTTGAAAAGCGCCGTAAGGACGGCGTCTCTTGGTGGACCTTACTGCGCATGCGACACCGCTGGGCACCAGGGCCTGACACGCAAGCTTCTCGGGACCATACTCGGATCGTCACCTTGTACAATTATATGTAACATGCTTGCAAAACGTAGCTGTATTCGCAAGATCAGTGATGGGCCAGCGGTAGTCGTCTGCGCGTCTGAGGAACGGAGGACCACAAGGATCTGTACTGGCTCCTATGCTGTTCAACTTGGATATCACGATTTACCTCAAACAACATCTAGACAATAGGCTACGCCGACGATCTTGCCCCCCTCCACTCGGACAGCAAACTGGACAGAGTAGAAAGCACAACGTACTAAGACAGGGCCATATTGCAGCATATTCAAGACCTGGAGACTGAAGCTGAGCGAAGACAAGACCACCGCTACTGCCTTCCACCTCACCACCCAAGAGGCTCATCGCCCAGCTTTCAAATCACCCTCAATGGAGCGCCTCTGCCCTACAAATCTACACCAACCTACTTGGGAGTGAAGCGTTGACGGCAGGCGGACGACCGCGGCAGCACCTCAAGTCCTTATGCGCCAAGGTATCTTTGGGAATAACCTCCTGTGCCGACTTGATGGATCTTCATGGGTGCCAGCTCAACGACTCAACGCACCACCGCTTTGGTATGGGCTACAGCCATGCTAATCTGCCGCCCAGGCATGGTGCAACAGCTCATCACACAAGGAAGCTGGAAACAGTACTCAACGAGACCATTGAGATGACAATCTCACTGTCGCCTCAGTCATACTCCATCTGATTATTACAGTGCTTTCAGGAATTGAACCTGCAGTATCTTCGGAGAGAACACCACACGCATAAAATAGGATAAGGCCCTGATGGACAACAAGCCACCGCTGCATAAAAACTGTCAAAGAATAACACCAAATCTGGTAGACAGAGACTGCGCTCTTCCAACCTTTCTGCCGACACATGCTACACTCTCCAGTTCCCCTTTCAACATCTTACAGACATGGAATACTGCCTGGCTGAGACCCCAAGACCAGATCAACTCTCTATTACACCTAAGACAGATCTACCACCTGGCAGCAATCTCCCACGCAAGGGAATGGGTCACCTTAAACGGATTCGCACAGGAGTCGTCGCTTCATGGCAAATGCACCGATGGGGGATGCGGCCATCGCCAGCCCTGCCAATGTTTTATGGTTCTCAATCACAGGACTTGCGGATAACATTATCAATGAGTGCCCTACCTTTCGTCCACCGGGGGACACAGATTTCTCAAACCCCGACCAATCAACAGTGATTTGGCTCCACCGCAATATAACATATTTAGCTGCTGCCTCATACGCAAAGAAGAAGAAGGTGTCACCCTAACAATCAAAGTACTGATTTTTGCCCTGACGTAAAGCTTCCGATAAAAATAACCCATCCGAAGGATTAAGCTGAGAAATGTTTCTTGGTACAAAATTTTGAAATTTCTAATTTCGTATAGGAGCAAATACAAAATTCAAACCTATGTTTTATGTTGAAATATAAGCATAGAATCCCCCTTTTTCCCTTCTTTTTTAAGGCATTTCTGTAGTCCAAAACGTAAAATCTAGTGAGTTCCTAGTCTATAAATTATTAAATTACTATTATGATACACTATTTGGGTGCCTCAATATCCTCTCGTTGCACCTTTAATTTTGAAAAGTCTGGAGGGCGCACATTTTTCACATGTGCTAGTGTCTCTTTAAATAGGCAAATTGGTCCTTTTTCAAAAAAAGCGTTCGTCCGTTTTTCATTGATATTAATTTTTTTTCTTTCCTTGGTCCCTTGTGTAGGCCTATTTTAAAAACAGCATTAAAGTTATTCTGTTGGCGATGAATTGCGAATAGGTTTCTCTCCTTTTGTTTCGTTTTGTTTTTTGTCGCCAAAGTATCTTCAAAACATTCTCATTTCTGCCTTGTCTTTTGTTTTAGTGTTTTCGCCTGAATTTTTTTTTTTTTTTTTTTTTTTTAAATGTTTTTGTGTTTCAATAAGAAGATGAAAATTGTCATTCGATTAATAATGTTTATTTTTTTTTTTGGAACTGATTTTGACGATTATTAACCATATCTCCTTTATCAACGGCGGGCCTTCACAATCAACTACATACATATAAACCTACCCGATACATGTATAAGCATGGTGCACCCCACCCGCACCCCTAACACGGTAAGTGCCCAAGCTAAAAAAACTTCCGTTAGTGCACAAGGGGGGGGGGGGGGTTCCTAGGGACCCAACCCAGATAATCACTTTCCCGTGGGAGTTTGATCATCACACTAACACAAATAAATGGGGGTCACGTAAGAACCACATACCCACGAAAAAGAGTGGTTCGCACATTTCCATCCTCAGCAACTCCAATATAAGATTTTGAACCAAAATAATTCATTATATCGACTCTAGAATAACCAATTAAAATAATCATTGCAAAATATAGCCAAATTTATACCATCTTGTATTTTTCTCAGAAACTTCGCCTTATTTTTCCCATAGATTTACACAGTTAAGAGCACGGCATGACAAAATTAAAATTGATACTATCAGCATATAAAAGGTTATTTGATTTAAGTACTATTAATTATTAATTAATTACCTCCTAAGGTATAATAAGCAAATAAATCCCAAGATTTAATTACTTTAATTTTTTATTAGTAAAATATCTTGATTTTTTCACTTCCGTTAGTGCCCAAGGGGGGGGGGGGGGTTCCTAGGGACCCAACCTAATTATTCTAATGAAGCCGTGGGCGGATTTAAATTTTTTTGTATCAGGAGACGCGTATTCATAAATCAGACAATTAGCAAAAAACTCCTTGAAAAATTTGATTGCGTATAAACCGAGAAATCGCAAAAAAAATCAAATGTTGGGTACTATGGACCCCCCCCCCCTTGGGCACTTAAGTTTAAAGTGACAGGAGGAGATTCTTTTAGAATACGAATTTTCTCAATATTTTTCAAATTTCACTGGATCGGTTGTAGACCACCTACCGAGAACGTTTCGAAGGTTTATTGGACAAACAGGTGCAAAATAAAACCACAAACCTTGTTTTGAGCTTGCCTGCTGTCGTAATCGTTCACCATAGAAAACCGTGCTTTGACTTTCTATCGTGCACGACAGAAACTACTAAATCATCATCTTATTACATAAAGACGGCGTATTCGGCTTATTCACTTAGATGCGATCTAATACGGTAAGCATTCCAAATATGTAAAAAACCGGGGTTCGAGAAAAATTTGGGGGCGCTTCTTCCTGCAAATCTCCTTATGTCTCTTTAAGCATAGACGAAGGTTCCTTTTTAAAGTCATTATTTTTGATCAACGGAGGGCTTCAACAATCAACTACATACATATATACCCTACCCTTATATAGATACATGTATAAGCATGGTGCACCCCACCGGCACCCCTTAAGCATAGACGGAGGTTCCTTTTGAAAGCGGCACTGGCACATTTTCACAAAATATGAAATTTCTTCAATTTGCTCTCAAATGATAGTCTAGACCATTGGAAGAACAGAGATATATTTTACACATAAAAATAACATACCCCAAAACAGATAGGGACATTGATATGAGGATAAGACATCCAGGTAATTTGTATGCCAACTTTTTCCATAACTTTAATCAACAAATGTGTATATTATGTGAATATTTTTGACTCGTACTCACTGATATTAAAACCACAAGGTTATAGACCGGTCAAACAGTACAGTGTGCATAGCGTGAGAAACATGCATACGGAGTGCGTGTTCTTGTGTTAAAAGCCATTTTCGTCGTCTGCTGAATTTAACGTCGCCGGCGACGTTAAATTATAAAATCGTTCTGTTTACCCATAAGGAAGCTGATTTGGTCTTAATCATTTCAGGTGAGGGCTTTAGTATATAAACGCTTTACAACCATGCAAAAATATCGATTTGAAAAATCTTGAGGGCGCACTATTTTTCAAATGTGCCAGTGTCTCTTTAAAGTCATTATCTTTAATCAACGGCAGGCTTCAACAATCAACTACATACATATTAGCTCCAGGCGAAAAGAGTGGAGAGGACACCAAACTGGCATTGACGCATCATTGTGCGTAGGATAATCCAAGCAAGCATTCGTACAGATGGAGGAACCAAATAACAATGACATCCAACAAGATAAAGTCCAGGTTAATGCGAGTATGTGAAATACTCGCAGACTCGCATCATAACCTGGAACAGTCCGGCCATCCCGGACGTTGGCTTCATTTCAAACAGACATCCAAACAAGATAATGCCCAGGTTCCTGCGAGTATGTGAAACACCTGCGTACCTCACAGACTCGCATCAGAACCTGCAACAGTCCGGCCATCCCAGACGTAGGCATCATCTCAAGCAGCATCCCACCGGACGCATCCCTCCGGACGCTGCAAGTGCGCGCACACCACAAGCAAAACAAAGGTGCTAAATCCTTGCAAGTATGCGATTCGAAGTAGAAATCGCAGATTTGCAACACAGGATTTCAACCCGGGATTGCAAACAAGAGATCATTGGTTCCTCGATATAATCATGCCTAAGTACAATAATTATTTTTGGCATACCCCCAATAGAGCAATGCGCCTATAAGATGTATGCATATATTTAATTAGCTGCAGAAGGGCCCTCTTGCCAGCAAATGTTGGCCTAAAACATCACGGAAAGAAGGAAACTAAAAAGCCTATTTATCTCTAAGCGTGATATATGACAAAATGTTACAGGATTTTAAAACATAATATAGGGAAGAACAATGCAAGCTTCAGTTGCAGCAGCTCAAGAATACATGATTACAACACTTAAGCTCATATTAATTAAATACATTAAGTTCTGGGCCATGGCGTACGCGCGCGTGCAGGTTGCGTAAACTGCGTCTACGTACAACACAGAGGTGCGCCGTTTCGGCCAAGAAAATACTACTCCAATTATAAAATTGGAAAATAGCGCATTAACACAAACTGGAAATGGAGGGAGGGTGGGAAAACTAATTATACAAAAGTTATGAGAAAGGAGCAACCCATCCTACACACAGGAAGCACTGATGAGTTGTGACCGACAGACGCGAAGCCCATACAGCGGACCAGGAAATGCAAGATTCATTGGATGCGGAGGCTGAAAGGTGAGCAGCAAATGATGGAAACGGCGCAGTGAGGATGCATTGCATAACACCTCCTCGGCGATCAATGGCGCTTAAATGCGCAACACCAAGGACGCGAAGGATTCTTTACGACGGCGCTTAAACTAGTTTTCCTTACGATGAACGTCGGAAACATAATTACCCTAACCTTATATAGAACTTGTAAAGCATGGTGCGGCACCCACTCGCACCCCTTAACCTAGACGGAGGGTCCTTTTTAAAATCATTATAATAAGCGATTTCGATAATTCGGGCATTGCTGCGTACAAATAGGCAAAAAACAATGTATTATCCCGATTGACCTAGCTCAGTTGTCATTTAAGGAATCCTTTAAATTTTATTGTTGCTGAAATGGGTCACAGAGGTCAATTGGGATATGAACAACAATATAGTGCCTGAATTATCGAAACCTCACGGATTGGTAGCTGTCTTGTAGGTGTGGGTACTTTCATAAGAGATAATTCATTCAATTTATGAACACCCGGAGAATTATAACCATTCTTGAAAGAAATATATAAATACTAAATCGCGTTTTCTATCCATCAGTCATGCCAGTCAATTTCTCAAACGCGATTTGAGAAATATGAATACACAAATTTGCAATATCAAATGCACAAATGTGAAACATTATCAGTTAACGATATTAATTGTTTTTGGTTTTTCGTGATTCACAGTTTTCAGGACGAATTCCAAATATAGCAAACATCAAATTTTTCAATTTAAAACGTAGACCCCACCTTTTAAATTGTCAGGAAATGGTTGCCCCGCTGGATGGGTACAAAAAACAAGGACAATGTTACTATTTTTAACACGTATCAGGCAATTTGATGGAGCAATACTGGTTGTGAGACAGAGGCGGGATGCTACAAGATCGTTAAGCAAGAAGAAATGACTTCCTCGAAGGTAAGACTTCATTATTGTCCTCTCTGAAGTTTTTCGGAAAAGGACTATCGAGTTAAAGTGTGTTTGTAATATACACTCACGTATTTGTCTCCTAATAAGAATTAGAAAAAAGTATATAGGCTCCCTAGTTTCCTAGCTTCCAACCTTGAAAACGGTATAGCCCAATAATGGTTCAAGCTCATCCTGGGGTAAATTTTACCCGATGCTCAGATTTTGTTGAAACTGGTGACAAGTTGTTCTAATTAGAGAATAAAGATATGATTTTTTTAATCGGTTCTTTATCTACGTCCAATTGAACCCAAGGTGTAGACCATTATTTTAAATGGAAGAACGAGGCCGCATGCCGAGTTCTTTCACGCAAAAATAATGGTCGCGGATTGATATACATCATAATAATCGGGTAGCTTTCTCACTCCAAACACGCAATGGATTTTTATTTTAAAAATATTTAAGCATTTCAGATAAATTTTACAACTTTTATTTGTAATTATTCGTAGAGACGGCATCAAAATTAGATCCTACTTTTGTTTCTCACCGCCTTCGTAGAGGCTTCGTAGTCTGAGCTATTTGTAGAGGCGGCGCATGGTTTCAATGCATCGTTCAGCCAAGAGTTTAGCCCCTATTTTGCAGAATTTCGTTAACATTTCGGAGGAGATTCGTCATGGGAAGTTCCCAGTATGTTCTAGTCTAGACCAGGAAGCGCGTGTCACTAACTCTCGCATGAATTTGCCAAACGTAGGCTTTATTTCTGACTTGAATTTTGGGATGTTCATCATATGCATGGCATGATGATGATGATCATGATGATACGCGGGTCAGAATTCGTCATGTTCAACTGAAATTAATCCGTGAATACCAAGAGAGTGGCAATTTTGACTGGTCACTGCAGTATGATGCATTTTATTTTTAAAAAAGACTGAAGTAGGGCAGGCCATAGACTAGTTTCAGTGCGTTTATTTTCACAATTTGTGATGCCATGATCCCGGGCCATGATCTGGGACACTGACAGTTCGCTTGACAAAAAAAAGTAGTTCCGGCGTATATCTGCTTGGTGATCTGTCCAGCAACCGTTGCGCGTAGGGCCTATTAGTTGGATTTAATCGACGAATTGAACCCAGGCATCAGCCAATGAAATTGCTTACATTTTCACAGCTGTTAAGAGCTTTTAAGAATGTCTCATAGGATCTAAAATGCACTATTTTACAGTGTGTGGCATTTGGTTGCATAAGTGGCAAGTTGCAAATGGTGCTTTCACCAAAATGCATATGCTGCTTCAGTATGACAAGAGGTATCATTTGACACCACTTTCAACAACACCCGGGCATTTACCTCAGGATTACCTTGAATCTTTAAAGCCTTACAGTTGTGTATTGTCCGGGAAACTACATTTTATTTTAATCCTCTCGAAAAGACAGATACAGAGGTGTAAATTTTAACGTATTACTTTATTTTCAATTTACCTCTGTTCTAACGTTTCCCCCTTGCAAAAGAGGAGCATGGGTCTGCAAATTGGGTGAGTTCGCCACTCATCACATCCAACCACTTGCTCATCGCAGGCAGTTGGAATTGTCACTCTTTTCCACCGTATGTTTTATGGACAAGCACAAGAAATCCTCAGCCAGCTGCTACCTAAACTGCTTTCGGTTGATCCTCGCCTTAGGCGCTCAGTCAGGTCTCATGACCTTGCTGTGAAAGTCCCAAGGTCCAACTTGTCCTCCCACAGAAGATCATTTCTCCCATTCTCTGTAGGCTTATGGAATGCCCTTCCTGCTCATGTAGCATCAAACCAGGACTTGCAGAGTTTAAAAAAGGGAGGTTAAAGGGGGGGTTTCCGTTTTTTTGCCCAATTTTCGATTGCAATTTTCTCGACTTTACCAATATGTTACATATGCATGTTGTATATCATATTGTAGCCCATGTTGAAAAACTGTGAAAATGGTAATTATTCTGATCTTGTTGCCATGGTAACTGAACAGGGCCTCTGATTGGCTAAACACGTGAACAAACGTACCTGCTTACCAGTAACTTGCACTTACACCATACTTGGGTAGAAGGTGCATGGGTACAATGCGCAGAAAACCATGAAGCCGAATTTTTGATATGGTTGCCATGGATGCTTGCAAAATTTCATGTTGCTACGACCTTTCGGGGTTTTTTTGTGTTACGTTCGTTCCCGTTTCATAAAAACCCGATTTTCACCATTTGAGATATTGAGCAAAACGTAATCGAAAATACTAAAAATTGCAAAAAAACTATTGATGTGCCCCACAATTTGAAAATAATTGTTTATTTATTTTAAAATATAAATTATTACATTTTTTGAGTGCATTTTGGTGCAAATTGGGGATGATCTAATGGGTTAAATTAATTTTTAAAAATAATCGTCTTAAATATCACTGGGTTAGTGATAATAAAGAAATACATAAAAAATGCTGTCGAGCTGAAAATTTTGAGTTGGCTTGATGCATAATGAATTTATTTTTTAATAAATTTATTTTGAAAAAGCTTGTAATATGTGGTCATAATAATAATAAAAAAAATATTTGCTTAAAAATGTTTAAGGTTGAGCACTTTTTACATACAAATGTATACAAAAATGCATTGAATGTGCGAGACTTGCTTACTTAAACCGAGCATAAAATTTGAACGGAATGTCCTATTTACCTCAAACAAAAAGCAAATGAAAGCTGAAAGCTTACACTTTCCTGTCATGCTATAATCTCAATTTTGCTAGTAGACTAATTTTCTTCAATTTGAAAACATAGACCCCCCCTCTTAATCGCTATCTTGGCGCCAATCCGTCAGCGTTACTAATTAGATAACTGATGTTAATGCCTAGATTAGCCTTGACATAAATAAATAAAAAAATTGGACTCCGTCATTTTCTGACAGATAATGCTTCTGAGCTGCGTCTACTCTGTGCCACCGTGACTATACTCTTAGATCTATACTAAAGTAGATTTCAAATTATGTGAGACTTCTTGCATATTTCCATGATGTGGTTTTGATGCGAGGGTTCAATCCTCTGCTGTGTGAAGACTAGGCCTCTGTTGTCATTACAAAACATATTGTGCACAGAATCGGCTTACTAGAAACTGATGAATTTGGTTCTTACATGGTATGTTAATGATGAAAGACTAATGTCACGGTTGGCCGGGAAGTCAAGGAACACCTAATCCGCTTTGCGCTAATCTCTTGCAAGGTTGGATGGCCAATTAAAAAAAACATGTTGTGTTATGTGTGTATCGATATAAGCATGCATTTTTCTCTTGACTGTGCAAAGATAATATTTTTCCAAGTGTCAAGGTAATTGGTGTTGAAATGAAACATGAATACTTCCGGCTGTTTTCATCCTGAATATGTACTTCAATTTAATTATTTAAATGTAGGACTTGAATCAAATACACTTCCATACAGGATAGGCTTAATAATGGTACATGGACATGAGTAATATTTTTACATGTGCCATTAAAATAAGTCCTTTACCTATCACGGTGAATGGACAGCGAAAACGTATAATGAGGTCTCGCTCAATTTTGAAATCTACATATAATAGCTAATGCCGAGGCCTGATTCGTCCCTCTCCTGGCTGAGTAACAAGACGTAAGTCTTATTATACATTTACCATTCCAGTGACCCACAGAAATTTGCGGTTTCAGTGATGACCCTTATTTTTTGGATATCATGAGCCAGAAATGTGAGGAATTCTTACGAATGGTTGACGGATCTATCATGTGGAGTGAAGTACAACGTTATTATTGTAGCGGGTTTAATCTAATGGTAATAGTTATAAACTTGATTTGAAACTACTAAACATCCTATTAGCTGTGAAATGTGTAATGATCCCTGAGAGGCACAACTTTGAAAGTGGCTGTTTTAAACAAGCTGGTTAGAGTATATTTTAAGCATACATTTGACCTATTGTAGAATCGGGCCTTCATTTCATAGTTTTGAACACCCTTAAGTGGATCATCTCATAACGTTCTGCACGTTATACGGGGAAACACAAACAGCAGGGTCGATGGTGAGGCCAAACCATAATTACGTGGAGTGGGATGAAGTCAATCGGGTAGCTATGAGCTTTGTTTCACTGGAAGTCAATGTCCACATTTTATCTGGATCATAATCCCAGACAGCTATATTACACACACAAAGTCATACCAAAAGTAATTCAGCATCGATGAAAAGATAAGGAATTGTACCACAATAGGAGTTGAGTCTTATCGAATATCCTGTAGATTTCTAAAAGGTTACGAGGTAGTAAATGTCCTTGTTGTCTGAAAATAATTAAGTTCCATCAAAGCTGACAATAAATGGAAGGTGCTCCACGCACCATACAAACACTGCCTCAGAGCGAAAGCTTTAAAGGTGCAGCGAGAGATTCCAAATCAGGCGTACCTAAAAAAAATCGAAAGTATGATTTTTGCGCTGGAGGTAAAGCTTTCATAAAAAATATACCCATATGAAAGGATTAATTAAGCTGAGAAACGTTTCTTTGGTACAAAATCGTGAATTTCTTAATTTCGTACTAGGAGCAAATACGAGATTCAGCCTATGTTTTACATTGATATATAAGCAAATCAAAACACCTTCTTTCTCTCTTTTACGACCAATTCTGTAGCAAAACACAAGGTAAAAGTTATGAGTGTCTAATCAATGTGAAAATTACTATGCATGACACCCAATATGTGAGGCCTCAAAATTCTTGTTGCACCTTAGAATGGCCAAATTGAAATTCGCTGACTGCAAGATTCCCCGTACTATTTTTGTCGCCCCAAAGCGTTTACCTGGTTTCGGCAGTCTCAAGAACACCGGTTTTGGGAGAAAGAGAAAGCTTGCGGTCGTGAATCTTAAATAATAAGTAAATCATAACAATGAATAATAATCAATTGTCACTTATAATAAAGCGCTACAACAAAGTATCTTAGCGCTTTGACATAATCACCAAAAACACAAACAACAAAATCTAATCTATAAAGTAAAGAAAAACAATACAAACTAATATAACCTAATGATGTTAACATTTTCAATTACTTAAAAGGAAAGAAAGAGGTTCCCCAATTACCAATTGACCATTTGCCACCCCAAACTAAACTCACTCGGAAAAAAAGTATTAGACTATGAGGCATGTCCTTCCTTTGCTGTTGTTTTGTTGGTCCCCTCGAGGGGCTCAGGGGAAACCAAAGTGTAAATTAATAATAAATTCTTGAAATCATATAACCGTCTGTTCCCGCCAATAAAACTGACACCATGTATTTTGCAAATGAATAATAAAAGGTCACTTCAATTATGTTCCCAATATCAGTGACCAAATAGATACACTAGACTTCACCAACCAATGGAGTAAAGAGCTATTCGATTACCGGCTCGGTATGCAGGTGTCGACAGAAACATTACGAGCTCCTTCAGGATCCCTTCATTGGGGAAATGCAGGACCATTGTTATATGGTCTCGCGGTTGAAAAGGATTCAGGTGTTACCACCTCGCCTATCTTAGCCGAAGTCTTTTTAGTGACGTAAGCACAAAAATACTTATTCTAATGCACAATAAACAAATCTTGCCTTTCTATAGGGAGTGTTCAATTAACTTTGACCTAATTTTTCATCATTTATTCGGAAAAGGAAGAAAGGAAAGATAAACACACACCATGGCAGAATGTTGCTGGGGCAGGATTTGACCTCTAACAACTTTGTGCAGAAGTAAAACCGCTACTTATGGTAAACTTAATTTCAGAAGAAAAATTAGGGTAAACGACCTATATCTATATGTAAAATGTTTAGTTATGTGACATGAAAGAGGACTGGATACCGAATCGTGGAGGTGGTAGCACCTGGCTATAACAAAGGCCCCACATACCGGGCCCATTGTATTATCTTTATAATGGTTTGCTTCTCATTCTTGCGTATGAGGCAGGCCGCGTTAGATATGTTGTAAGAGTTGGAGCAAACTCACTGGATTGGTTTGGGTTTTAGAAATTGGTCCACCGGGGGGACGAAAGGTAGGGCACCATTGAGAATGTGATCCGCAGTTGTGATGGAGAACCACATTGGCAGGGTGGCGATGGCCGCAGCCCCATCGGGGCATATTGCTATTGAAGCGACCGACTCCTGTGCGATCCGGTCTGGTGCCCATTCATGGGGGAGGGGCTGCAGTGGTAGTCTGTATTGAGGTGTAGTTAGGAGTTGATCTGGTCTTGGGTATCTAACCAGACAGTATCCATGTTCTTAAGAGTGGGGGGTGAAAGGGGAAACTGTTGAGTTTAGCAGCAGTCGCAGAAAGGTCGGCGAGAGCAGCAGTCTTTGTCTGCCGAGTTGTGTGATTCTTTGACAGTGTTATGCAGCAGGTGGTTGTTGTCCAGCAGGGCCCTTGTTCACAGTTTTATGCGTGTGGTGTTCTTCCGAAGTAAAGTAATGCAGGTGCAATGCCTGAAAGCACTGGTAGGAATTCAGGTGGAGTAGGACAGAGAGGCAGCCAGTGAGGTTCGCACGAGTTCTAGTTGAGAATGTGTCCAGCTGCCTTGGGTGAGAGCTGTTGCACCATGGTGGGGCGGCATATTCAGCAATGCTGTAGACCAGAGCCAAGGTTGTTGGGCTGGCACCCCCGGGAAGAGCCAGCAAGTCGGCACAGGAGGTTATCATTCGAAGATACCTGGCGCATACGGACCTCGAGGTGCTGCCGTTAAGTAGCTGCCGGTCAAAACTCCCAAGTAGGTTGTTGGTGGGGATTGTATGGCAGTAGGCGCTCCATTGAGGTGATTTGAAGCTGGCGATGAGGCTCTCTTTGGTGTTGCGGTGGAAGGCAGAGTAGCGGTTGGTTCTTGGCTTCGCCTCAGCTTCATTCTCATTGTCGTGAGATATGCTGCAAGTAGGGCCATGGCTGTAGTAAGTGTGCTTTCTACTTCGGTCCAGCTGCTGTCGAGTGGAGGAGGGCAGATCGTCGGCGTAGCCATATTGTCTAGATGTAGTTTGAGGTAAATCGCTGATGATAACAAGTTGAACAGCATAGGAGCTAGTACAAATCCTTGTGGTACTCCGTTCCTCGACGACGCAGACGACTACTCTGCCATTCACTGGTCTTGAGAATAAACTACGGGTGCAAGCATGTACACATGAATGGTTACAAGGGACCGATCCGGGATTGGTCCTCCTAAGAAGCTTGAGTGTCAGGCATCGGTGCCACACGGTTGTCGTATATGCGCTTCAAGCTTTCCTCAGATCATTTGTGAGTTGTTACAATCTGAGGACAGTGCTCGGCACGGAGAAATCATCTTGTTCGTCAGCAGATGGGGATCGACGCCGGGCTCCAGCCGGGCCAGGATCATCCTCTCAATGAGTTTGAAAGGAGAACACACAGTAGTTGATATTGGCGGAGTCATTGCCTTAGGGTTGTCGACTGACTTGTTTGGTTTGGGGGGGGGAGTGCGATTAATGTAGTCTCCTCCCGATCTTGGTAAGGACTTGTTGGTAGGCAACATGTGCTAGAACTCCTGGAGCCAATCCATACATCGTGGGCCGCATGGCATCAGGAACTCTGCTGGTATGGTATCAGCCCCTGTGCCTTTCCAATCTTTAGTAGGTTGGCTGATCGCAAGAGGTAAGCTCATCTAGTTAAGAGAATTGTTTTGAACGTGACCCGTCACGAAAGGCCGGGGCTTCGGCGAAGTTTGGTGATCTCTCTTTTTTTGACAGAGCGAAGTGTGGATCCTTATCAATTGCGAGGAGTTGCTCATCATGAGTTGGCAGTCACTGGACAATTCGATGGTGTGGAAATTCTGCCGGTAGGCGGTTTATAGTCTTCCAGGCTTTCATGCTGGAATGGGTGAAGTCGATTCCTTGAGGACCGTCTCCTTCCCAGCGCTCACGGCTTTTCCTGTTTTTCCAAGAGCGTTTTATCCAAGATCTGAAGCCTTTGATGAAGCTTCTTCTTCTCTTCTTCCCCCTGGTTTCAGATATTCAGCGAAATCATTGTAAAGGGTGTCCACAAATTCCCTCAATCCCAAGACGGTATATAAACTTCTCTCTGTTCTTTATTAATAAAAATATTTTGCTATTTTTATACATATCCATTGGTCATCTGAATGGGAAGAGAAATTGAGGTTGACATTTTTATATTCTGATCATATATTCGTTTTAAATTATTGCGCGGGAACAGACCACTTTTTTAAAATCATTTACTTATGAATTATACTTGGTTTTTCCCTAGCCCCTCGATGGTGACAACATAATGTGTTATACTAGTTTGGTTGTTTGTCTACGCTCCATTTGTCTTCACTCTAGTTTTAAAAGTGGAAACAGTTTGTTGCATTTCTTTCTCACTAACACTCCACAGGGAGCTGTTCCACATACCGGGAGCTGCCAATGACCAAAAGCCCGGTTGTGAAAGCAGATATAGTCCCGTCGTAGAGCTCCACTAGACGAATAACTGAAAAAAAGCGTGAAACTAATTTTACGACGTTAAGATTCAACGAATCGATTAAACCCTATTGTTCACACATTGTTCCCGGACTCTGAAGTACGCGCCTGACAATATTACTTCTACAAAAACATCCGTCCCCATAACAGGTCTTAACTTCGTGGACCTGCCCTAGTAAGACCTTTCGCGGAAATACTTGGATTATAATCCGAGTATATCCCACTCGCATGGTTTCCTCGAGTTCCACTCCAGTACTTGGGAGCCGTACCATTTCGTATTTTATATATCGAGTTTTAATGCGTAAGAATTTGAAACGGATGCGGTCTTTAACTTTTAGTCAGGGCCGTGTAGATTTGTCCAAACAGGCGAAATGAGATCATATTGGTTTGTCAAAGTGACAAGGATCCCTCGTTGCTGAGTTCTGTACAGTAAAGGTGCAAAAATGAACTGAAATGAATACCACACAACAGAGAATTTTACAGTCTAAATCCAGAGTTTTTCGGAACTAGAGATAGATGCCATTTGTTGCGTCTGGCCAATTAAGGGGCGTACCTGTACATTTATAGATGTTGTGGCGCATCCCCCGAGGCGCATGGGGGAGTCATGATGGTTATAGACACGTGCAAATCCTAAATGCATGGAGTCTTATCATATGAAAATTATAATCCCGGGGGGGTACTCAGGGAAAAGGTAGGTACATATGTGCCGCCGATATTGGTCACATTTTCACACGCGCTTACTAATAACAATGTTTCGTTTTTTTTTTCGCACGGTTACTATAAAGATGGGTCGCTTTTTGAGGTCATTGCTACTACATTAATGGTCCATTTTTCAATTTTTGGGATCGCATTTTACTAGAAAATTGTCGAAATTTTTTTCCAAATTTTGGATGTTTGGCTAAATCATATGAAAAATGGTTGCTTTTCTTCTTTTTCTGGGCCGATTTTGCTAAGATTACTATAAAATGGTGCGAAATTTCAAATCCACCTCTGTAAAGGGTCGAAATTTTGGAACAACTATATAAATGGTCATATTGTTTTGTATAATTGGTCACTATAAAACAGGTCTATTTTTTTAAAACATAAAACCCGTTGGCTGCACAATTTGTGGTGTCTAGTACCCCCGGGTTCTTAATAACTTCCAAGGGCCTTGGGTTGTTTTTTGAAGGCATGCTGAAGGGATTTCACTGTACTGGTACAATGTCTTGAACTGTTTGATGTTGTAGCATAATTTTGGTGTTATGTGCCTTGTGCTGAAGAATTGATTGTTGTTGATGAAGTATTCTGGTGGTGATATGATGCATAACCCATACGGGGAATGCGTCCTCTCACCTACTGATTTGATGTTTTTCATCAAGACATCATCATGAATAATATTTTGCTTATAGTCGATCTCATAACCCTCATATGTCTCCCTATATAACCATTTGCGGTGGAGGTATAAAGCTCTGATGCAAAATAAAAAGCTTCACAACAAATCATTGATTTTGAAAATCGGTCTTAGAGATTATCTGCGAGTAGCATATTGATCACTGCCAGGCCAGCGTGGGATTAAAGAAGGGCAGGCCATCATATTTTTTTTTTCCTTCGTTATCAGGGTGCATTTGAAATGTCCAAATTTACAACAATAATTTAGGTAGAACATGTACATAGTATGTACAAGAATCTGTAGGCGGTCAAAAACTGTTTCGAGGATGCTCTACACCAAAGTCACCGAAATGGATTGGAGACATGCAATAAAACATGTGATTGGGATAGTAGACTCCTACTGGAGCAATGATAATATTGTTTGATATTGACATAAGTGTTGAATATTGACATAAATCAAATCCTATCACAAGCTGAGACGGAGGACACATTGACAGTGAAACGAATCATACGATGATGACTGAATGTAATTGAATTTTGTAAACTCTACGATACTATAGGCCTATACAATCATGGTTTTATTTATTTCATAAAAGTTTGCAAATGTTACGACAAACATTACTTTTTGTGCTCAGTCCTAATTTTAACTTGGACGTCGAGTCAAATCCTCTGTGATCGGCTTATCATTAAAAAACCTATACCCGATTACACCTGAAGTGATTCACCCAATTCTATACAATTGTCGCAGCCGCCCCAAACTATGAGCGAACGGGCATAAGGAGGTTGGAGGATCCACTCTAGTGTATCGGTCGCCAGCTTCACAACCCTTTGGGGTCGGTATTCAGTATTCACAATACTTTTCCGTCTTGTACTATGATTTATTAATATGGGGCCGAATGCCGGCTATAACAATTTTTTCGAGAAAAATAAAATCGAATCATAAATCAGTAATTTTGATACCATTTAGTGCCTAAATTATTAATTATAGGAAGATAAAAGAGGACTGAAAATAATCTCCCTGTGTGGGGGTCGAAACCACCATCGCGGGAAAAAGCTTAAAAGAATCACGAGTCCAGGACCTTGACGACCTGCGCCACAACGGTATTTTTTTTTTTGTTAGTGTTTGAAAATATAATACTTAAACCTTACATACTAAATTGTTTTAAAAAAATGGCCAAAAATTCAAAATGTACACTTTTTAATAATTTATTATGAAATTATACTTGGTTTTCCCCTAGCCCCTCGATGGGGACAACATAATGTGTTATATAGTTGGTTGTTTGGTCTACGCTCCATGTGTCTTCAATCTAGTTTTAAAAGTGGAAACAGTTGGTGCATTTCTAACATCCACCGGGAGGCTGTTCCACATACGGGAAGCTGCAATGACAAAAGCCCGGTGTGAAAGCAGATATAGTCCGGCGGGAGCTCCATAGACGATAACGGAAAAAAGCGTGAAACTAATGTTACGTGAAGAGTCAACTGAATCGATTACCCTATTGTTCACCATTGTTCCCGGACTATGAGTACGCCGGACAATAATTACTTCTACACCGGTACCCATACATGGTCTTACTTCGTGGACCTGCCCTAAGAAGACCTTTCGAGAAATACTTGGATTATAATCCGAGATATCCCACGAGATGTTCCTCGAGGTCCCACTCCAGGTACTTGGGAGACATACCATTTCGTATCTTATAGAGTTTTAATGCGTAAGATTTGAAACGGATGCGGTCTTTAACTTTTAGCCAGTGTAGATTGTCCAGAACAGGCGAAATGAGATCATATTGGTTTGTCAAAGTGACAAGTCTCGTTGCTGAGTTCTGTACACGATGTAAAGGTGCAACATGACTGAAATGAAGACCACACAACAGAGAATTATTACAGTCTAATCCAGAGTTTTTCGGAACTAGAGATAGATGCCATGTGTTGCGTCTGGCCAGATTAAGGGGCGTACCTGTACATTTATAGATGTTGTGGCGCATCCCCCGAGGCGCATGGGGGAGCATGATGGGTATAGACACGTGCAAATCCTAAATGCATGGATGTCTTATCAATAATGAAAATTATAAATCCCGGGGGGGTACTCAGTGGAAAAGGGTAGGTACATATGTGCCGCCGATATGGGTCACATTTTCACGCCTTACTATAACAATGGGTCGTTTTTTTCCACCGGGCTACTATAAAGATGGGTCACTTTTTGAGGTCATTGCTACTATATAATGGGTCCATTTTTCAATTTTTGGTCGCATTTTACTATGAAAATGGGTCGATTTTTCCAATTTTGGCTAAAATCATAATGAAAATGGTTGCTTTTCTGGGCCGATTTTGCTAAGATTACTATGAAAATGGTGCGAAATTTCAAAGCCAACTATGTTAATGGGTCGAAATTTTGGAACCAACTATATAATGGGTCATATTTTTGTATAATTTGGTCACTATAAACAGGTCGATTTTTTAACCCGGTGGATGCACAATTTTGGGTCGAGTACCCCCGGGTTCTAAATAACTTACAAGGGCCCTTGGGTTGTTTTTTGAAGGCATGCTGAAGGGATTTCAATGTACTGGTACATGTCTTGAACTGTTTTGATGTTGTACATAATTTGGTGTTATGTTCCTGTGCTTGAAGAATGATTGTTGTTGATGAAGGATTCTGGTGGTGAGATGATGCATTACCCATACGGAGAATGCATCCTCTCACCTACTGATTTTGATGTTTTTCATCATACATCATCATGATAATATTTGCTTATAGTCGATCTAACCTCATATGTCTCCCTATACCATTTGCGTGGAGGTATAAGCTCTGATGCAATAATAAAGCTTCACAACAAATCATTGATTTTGAAAATCGTCTTAGAGGATTATATGAGAGTAGCATAATGATGACTGCTAGGCCAGTGTGGGATTTAAAGAAGGGCAGGCCATCAATATTTTCCTTGCGTTATGCAGGTGCATTTGAATGTCCAAATGTACACCAAATAAATTTAGGTAGACATGTACAGAGTATGTACAAGAATCTGTAGGCGATTTATCATAGCATTAAAGCAGAAAAATACCAAATATGAACAGTACGAAGGCAGATATGCAGAGTTGGCTTTCCCCAAAAAATGTCAAATTTTCGACAAATGCAAAGAAAAAGGATATTAACAATCTCATTCAAATACATAAGCAAAGTACAACAAGGTATAGAATAGATGATCTGGCCAAAGCATATGGCAATGAAATAGTTCGTCTTCCTCTTTATCACCCGGATCTGAACCCAATATAACTCATTTGGTCACAAATAAAAGCTTATGTTGCCAAACATAACAAGGACTTTAAACTAAAATAAAAAAAAAAAAAAAAAAAAAATAAAGCTTCACAACAAATCATTGATTTTGAAAATCGTCTTAGAGGATTATATGAGAGTAGCATAATGATGACTGCTAGGCCAGTGTGGGATTTAAAGAAGGGCAGGCCATCAATATTTTTCCTTGCGTTATGCAGGTGCATTTGAATGTCCAAATGTACACCAAATAAATTTAGGTAGACATGTACAGAGTATGTACAAGAATCTGTAGGCGGTTCAAAAACTGTTCGAGGATGCTCTACAAAAAGTCACCGAAATGGATTGGAGACATGCAATAAAACATGTTATTGGGATAGAAGACTCCTACTGGAGCAAGGAGAATATTGTTGATATTGACATAAGTGTTGATATTGACATAAATCAAATCCTAATCAAGCTGACGGAGGACAGTGACAGTGAATCGGAATCAGACGATGATGACTGAATGTAAGTGAATTTTTAACTCATACGATATACTATAGGCCTATACATCATGGTTTTATTTCATGAAAAGTTTGCAAATGTACGACAAACCTTTTTTGTGCTCAGTCCTAATTTTAACTTGGACGTCGAGTCAAATCCTATTGTGATCGGCTTATCATTATACTACCGATTACACCTGAAGTGATTCACCCTATAATTGTCGCAGCCCAAAACTATTGAGCGACGGGCATAATGAGGTTGGATCCACTATAGTGTATCGCCAGCTTTCACCACCCTTTGGTACGGTATTCACAATACTTTTCGTCTTGTACGAGTGTATTTATTTAATATGGTCCGATCCGGCCTATAACACGTATTTTTCGAGAAAAAATAAAATCTAATCAGTATTTTGAATACCATTAGTGCCTAAAATTATTAATTATAGGAAGATGAAAGAGGAAGGAAAATAATGCGCCCTGTGTGGGGGTCGAACCACCATCGCAGGGAAAAAGCTTAAGATCACGAGTCCAGGACTTGAGCGACTGCGCCACACGGGATTTTTTTTTTTGTTAGTGTTGAAAATATAATACTTAAACCTTACATACTAAATTGTTTTAAAAAATGCCAAAAATGTCAAAATTTACACTTTTGCGTAGCGAATAATGATTCGATTGTAAAATCTAAACAATTACTCCAAATCGGTCAAATTTGGTATCAATTTGAAGAGAAAAGATTGTTTGGGTGACGTTTCCAAGCATCCGAATGCTTCCGAAGACGACTTCCGAAGACGAAGAAAGAACGCGCGACAAAACATGTGATCTAACATGTGATGCTCTATGGCGTTCATCGTGACGTCACGGGTCATTTAAATCATAAAATTCACTTTTTGGCTCAGATGTATGCTGTTTCGTATGTTTTTCAGCGTTTCCAACCCTGTTGAAACCATTCTAAGGCGTTTTATGTCATTACCTGGTATTTTTCTACGAAAGTAATTAAGAGTGTTCTGTCAAAGCCCTAGTCGTGTGCTGCGCCACCTACGGGTGGTTCCGGGAACATTGCGTCTAGTGGACACAAAAGCATGAACCAAGCGTTCTGTGGTAGGTTGATCTAATATTAACCTACGGATCCGTCCAATCAGTGTTCTATCCAGTGTAGGAATCACACCACTAAATAACTCCCCATAGACTTGTGTACAAAATGACCTCTCACCAAACGTCGATTTCTCGGCTATAAAGCGACTGGTTACTTCAAAACTTATTTTTTTTTTTTGGAAGATTAGCACCATACCTCTTCAACAAAAATGAAAAAGTCATATGATGAAGGCTGATTTTTTTAGCTACAGAGCATCGAAAGATTTGCATGTTTTCAAAACGTTCACGCCTAGTTGGTGTTACTAGAAACTAAAATTGTACAGTTTCCCCAAACCCTCAGAAATTATATAAAAATGGCACAGACAACATATTTACCACCCAAAATGGTTTGATACTAGTCCACACATTATGATTAATTTCAAATTTCATTTAAAAACACAACTCATCAACATTTTCTGACTCTTCATTTAGGCAAGGGCCATATTCCGGACGCCAACACTGTCTCGGCACTGACGTCGTCTGCTACACCTAGTTTATTTAGTGGTGTGATTCCTGTAACACCAAGATCCTTAGCAGAGTCGGCAGTGTTGATTCTGGAATTGTAGTGGCAGTAATTGCTTTGAACATGAAAAGTAGTTCGCTTTTAATAATGACAACACGATAAACTTCTTCAGTTCTTGTTACATGGTTTACATAATTATAATCAGGCGAAAATTAAGGGAAATATATATCCTCAAAATATCCCCTGATGTCTCTTTCATAAAACGGCCGCTGAGACACTCGAAAGGGGTTAAAACCATTATCCCTTTGTTTCCTGTCGTGGTCACTGCAATTCATTTTATTACCTTGTTAGTGCAAGTGGTTAAATTCTGGACAAGTATTTCAGCATTGACGGGATCGATTCCTACAAGTTCGAAATTTGTCTTCTCTTATTTAGACACAAGTCAGTTCCACTTCCACCTCAGTGACATGCATGGGGTCTAGCTATTAATGAATATCGGGTTCAAATATTCATATTCATTTAACCAATATTTTGGTTTTAACTACTTAGTTCTCCAGGTAGACAAGGATGATTGTTTTTTTTTTAATCTTTCCCCGGCCACGCTGGCCATCTCCAGGGAAAGATTAATAAAACAATCAATATTCAACTTTGATTAAGAAACTACTTAGTACTCAGGTTAACTGCAGCGTGAGTAATGTTTGAGAGGGTAGTCTCGATAGCTTAGACGGTTAGAACGCCTGACATGTAAGCAGGAAGTAGTGTAGTGCTAATGGCTTTAAACTTGATAAGCTTGTCACTATCATAGAGATAGACTAATAAAAGGGTAGAGGTCGGACGGCCATCTTGAATCAGTGAGCTAACTGGTGGACGATTAGATGGTTACCGCCCAAGCCTATTACAACTAAAACTTACAGCACGGAAAAATGCACTTTTCTCGTTGATTTCGCCAGGCGACCCTCGCTTATACAATGATCCTTAGATATCCAAGAACATCGTGTACAGTTGTAATACTTTAATTAGTATGGATCTTTGACCTCGGTAAGTGCGAAAACAGCGTCCGCCTGCTCGTTCGTTAACTTCGTTTGTATTATGGTAATCAGCGAAAATGAGCGTGTTCGTGCCCATTCTAAAGAAATAACAGGGAACAGTCCAGAGGCCTTGGTCACTATTGATACCCAGATGGATGCCGCCATTACAGAAGCTACAGTGTGTTCTATGGAAGCAAAGCCAAAGGGACATTGTCTGACATCCGGTATAATAGGTGGTTGCAAAAGTGGCAAAAAAAGACCGGTATCTACATCAACAAAGCTAAAGGCCTTGCCACCAACTATAGAAGCATTCACGGAGAATGTCAAATGTGCCCATTTGCAAGTTTTAGAAGGCATCATTAAATGAGGACCCACCCCTCTTGGATTCATCGATGGCTCGAAGACGAACCAAACAAGTTCCTTAGTGTCTTACGCCCTTGACAGTACCAATTATGTTCACCAGCACCTCCAGAAGTACAGAAACTGAGTCACTGTGGATGTAGAGCTGATCCTTCGTGTTCCTCAGGAAAATGCAGATGTTCATCTGCTCACCTGATTTGCATATTTTAAGTTCAGGAAAGGTAACTGCCAAAATATATGGACGAACTGGGTTGAGGAAAGCGATGAAGAGGGTGAAGAAGAGGACGAAGAACCTGAAGAATTGTGGTTCAACATTTAATGTTGAGGATTCAGCCATATATTTTAAGATACCTCAGATTGAGGTTTGGACACTATTCACTTAAGAACTTAAATATAAAGTCACGTGCCTTGAAACTACAACGGGTAAGGGTAAATAGTCTTCCTTCAATAACACATCCAGGATTTGAATTTACAGTGAGAATGCAGCTAGTCAACATGTATACTTATTGGCCACTCATGTCCTATGGACAATCACCCATATATGTCATTCTAGTAGTATAATCGACGGCCATGTTAGATTTATATAGGTATTTCAGCAACGGTTTTTATTTCTATATAAACGGAAGTGTTTTCATGTAAGCTAAAACAGTCTCATAGCAGCTCCAAAAGTCGAGATATAACTTTTTGTATGTTGTGGTGCCGCAGTGGCATCATGAAGACCTTGAATCAATAGATCTTGAAGAGATAGAACCAACAAAAACATTTTGTGGACGATACATCCAGGCTTTGTGGTGGGTACCAGAATAAAGCCTGGGTTCGATTCTTGGTCGAGATAATAATATTTGTTATTATTTCTCGGCTATCTCGAGGGGGAAATTATGCTCAATATTCAAGTTTCTAAATTTAATCAAATTGAATGTTTAATGACCTGCTACGAATTGACCAAAGTAATTGCCCGGGAGTAATTGCTAGGATAATCAGTTTTACTTTTCATTTAATTCATCCTGATGCCCAATCTCATACTTCCTCTATTTTTAATCATGTAAGTACGCTTGTGTATGACATTTGCCCGCTATCGTAATGTACCGTGAATGGAAAGAGTGAAATGTATATAATTTTGTCCTTCAGGTTTTCGGTGCTAATTGGTCAAATGGGCGATACCCACCTACCACTACACACGACTGTGTAAAATTACGTCAAGCAAATGGTCACTGGTATGATGAGCCTTGTAGATCAAGTCTTCCATTTGTCTGCAAAAGAGCGAAGGGTATAGGTAAAGTAGTTTATCATCATTACCGCCATGATATAATTAAAAACGGGAGTTTCCGTAACCTGACCCATCTGACACACTTTTTTCTGACACACTTATGAAATGGGAAACCTTTCACGGAATAAAGCACACATTTATTCCGTTAAGGATTCCGAATTCATAAGTGTGTCAGAAAGAAGTTTGTCAGATGGGTCAGGTTATGTAAACTCCCATTAAAAACTTTCACGCCATCACAAGGACCAAACTTTCGCTTTGTTTCAAACCTTAAGTAAATTTTCAATGAACACAATCATGTAAGTATGATTTTTCAACTGCAAAACAACCAGAACGACATTTATTGGGTGTGACCAATTTTATTTTGAGTTGGCAAATTTTATTTATTGGGAAGGCAATGTTTATTTTTTTCCTTTGCCCAAAATGAGTGGGTAGGCAGCTGCATTTTTATGGCATCATTGTCAGAAACTGCTCATTAGGGCTAATAACAAAACTAAAAGGCATCGCCCTTAAATCAGGTTAGGTTTTACGTCGGCTGAATGCAAGACCAACGTAAGTGACATTTTTGTCGAAATTGAGTTTTTGGTGAATTATGAAAGAGGAGGTATTCGCGCATAATTTAAACTGTGTGTGAAGATATGTAAGTGATTAAAAAAGTTTTAATTAGAAAAAGAAGATAACGTATGTGCAATTCGCTTTTTCTGCTTAATGCAAGACCAACGTAAACATGGTAAATGGCACTTACGTTGGTCTTGCATTGAGCAATTTTGCCCCTTTTCAGTGCAAGACCAACGTAAGTGGCACTTACGTTGGTCTTGCATTAAGCATTTGTGCACATTTTCAGTGCAAGACCAACGTAAGTGGCAATTGGTAAGCCAATTTCCTGGCTTACCAATTGCACAACATTTCGCTCAGGACCAGAGCTCCCAACGACTCCGACATCAAGATAAATCTCAGTGATAGGGGCAACAGCCACTCTTCAAGTACGTGGAATGTGTTCTCCAAAACTTGTCGGTAGGAGGCGAAATAGGTTCCCAAGCCAGGATTTCTTCAGAGTGGGCGGATTTTGTCAAAAATGGACCCTTCCCCCAAAATATGTGCACATTTGTGTATTTTGCAAAAGTGAATGTTTTCACAAAAATATAGACCCCCCCTCCCCGGACCAATTGTAATATCGTATAAAAGTCTGCAAGTGAAAGGCATCGATCTTTTTGCATCTGAAAGGATTTAGGGGTAAAAAGTTTGTTTGTTTGTTTTGTTTGTTTTATTTCTTCTTTAGCCTGGGTTACACATTCAGTGGATAATACAAATAATCCTCTGTTCTTCCATGTGGCCCAGGGGCTTGTGCAAAGTGCATGCCACAGTGGTACTTCAGCAATACGTTTTCATCGTATAGCGATCATTTCGTTCTTTTTTCATCGCTTCTTTTCAGAAGGACCAATCAGACTGTCTCCTTGTGATGAAAAGATCTACTGGGAAGAAAATGACATCATATTCCAAACCGATTTTGACGGTACGGAGTCATCGCAAGTAGTGACGGGTATTTCAAGCATCGTAGATTTTCAGATCAATGTGCCAGAGCAGAGGACAGTGATTGGCCACTACGAAGTGAACAAAGATGACGTAGTAACCAGTTATCTAACATTTGTAGATTTAAAAGATGGATCAATGACGGATCAGAGAATAATTAGTTCAAGTAGAATAACGAGTCTAGATGTTGATTGGGTGGGAAGTAAAGTTTATTTTGCCACATCTGACCCCCTTACCATTCAAGGTGTGAACTTTAACGGATCAGACTACAGTGATGTTATAACACGAGTAGCAGGATTTGACCTCACTCGCAAGTCACTTAAAATTCACGGAGATTACCTTTATTTCATCTATCATGATACTGACTGTTCCGCAACAGTTCGTCGAGTTCTTAAGGTTCCCCCATATGATAACGTCTCGAACAATATGGAAGAGACACTCCTCGCCGGAGAGTCTTTTGTTCATTTGAATGATTTGTATTCAGTTGGATGTGCAGCAACTCCGATACTATCATTCAAAGAAATATCTCCTGTTGTCGACGAATGCAAGAAGTTAAATTTCTTCTTAGAGGTTGAACGTACTATAATTAGTGATGAAAATTCAGACCCGAATCTTCAGTGTCCAGTTGTAGACATTGTCATCACCCCAGAGACTGCAGGCGAGAACGATTATGCAATTCAAACCTCAGACATTGTCTTCCATTTAAACCAAGAATCACAAAGCTTTTACATTGACATAATATGTGATGACATCATAGGAGAAGGAGATGAAACATTTGTTATAGACACCGTACCACCATCATCTTCACAACTGACGGCCACTATTAGGGATTTTACCAGTTACTTCCAGTTCAAAGAAAACAGTCATGACGTGTTAGAAGGTGCTGGACGGGTTGCGATACCTCTTCTAAGAGAAGGTTACCTTGGCATTCCAGGTTTTGTTCTTGTTTCATCGTCGTCAATTACTGCAACTCAGTCCCATGACTTTGTTTCCACTAGTGCAAAAGTTGATTTTGCTGTCGGAAAAACAGAGGCATTTGTGTATCTTCAGATACTTAATGATGATGTAGTGGAGGACCAAGAAACATATGAACTTCAGCTCTATTCACCCTCACCTTCGACTGAAACATTTGTTCACAATATTGAGAAAACCATTGTAAATATTATAGACGACGATTTCACTATCTCACTAAATGGCTCGCATTTCTCCGTATTAGAGAGTACAGGCAGTATCCAGATACCAATTATTCGTAAGGGTTACACAGAAAGCACTCAAAATATCCTCCTTGCTGTCATGTTGTATGAAAACCCTGGAAGTGCTCAGAGCGGGATTGACTTTCGTTTGCTTCAAAGTTCAGTGACCTTTTCTCAAGGAGACGCCATCAAATATGTCAATATTGATATCCTAAATGATGACATTGGTGAAACCAACGAAGCATTTCGTGTGGTCATTACAGATCCTACTCAAGGCAATGCAATTCTTTTGGAAGCTCACGTGAGTATTTTGGATGATGATGTCAGTTACCAATTTCCTCTGACTTTTATGACGTCGATGAAGGCAATGAACTCCTTCGTATTCCTGTCACCAGAGAAGGAGAGATATACTTCGAGGAAACTGTTCAAGTTGTCGTCACCTCTGGAACAGCTATTGCAGATGAAGACTACAAAGATCGTGGAAATATCACAGTGCGATTTCAATCTGGACAATCGAGCGAGTCTGCCTTCCTAGATATCTTTGAAGATAATATCAGCGAAGGAACTGAAACTTTTTACCTGACCTTAAACACTATTGGAGGTGATGAGCTTGACAGAGCACAAGTCAGTATTCAAGATAATGATCCCATTCATCCAGACGTTGAGCAAACATATTCCTTTGAATTTCAATCTACATTTGTGTCAGAAGAAGATGGATCCATTCGACTTGGAGTATTACGCACCCGGTATGAAAATGAAGGTAGAGTTGTATTTTCAACAAGGTCCAGAACTGCAGTAGACGGTGAAGATTTCATTGGTATACCTGAAGAAATGATAGAATTTAATTCAGGTCAGGAACGGTCCTTCTCATCCAAAATTTTAATTATCAACGACGAGGATGTTGAAATTGACGAAATGTTCAGCGGATATTTGTCTCAAGCAAACGACGGCGTGGTTTCTACACAGGATGCTATTGTTACCATCAAAGATGACGACGAAAATGACGAAAGCAACACTCATGGAGGGGATGGTCTTATTAATATCAGTAACGGCATATTGGCGGCTATAATAGTCGGAGCAGTCGTATCTGTAATCGCCATTTTAGCCATGTCCGTGTGTGGCTGTGTGATCTTATTTAGGCCAAAATTAGACACTCCTCCAGCGCGTCCTGCAATAGTCTCATATAACCCACGATACACCGCTGAGATGCGCCAATACTATCGATAAACAATTTCGACCATTTTTCCCTTTCTGTTGGTTTTTGTTGTGATACTTCAAGTATCTCGAAAACTAAGCTTCAATTATATCGACACTAAGACATTAATTATTGTACCTAAGATATTAGAAACAAGCCTGTGCTCAGGTTGTTAAAGGTGCAACGAGAGATTTCTGGGCACTACCATATATTGTGTCATATGTAGTGCTTTCATAATTAGGATAAGACCCCAATAGATTGCTTACATTGTATATGGAAGATAAACGTCATCAAGTCCATTTTTCGTCATCAAGGAATACAGTTGGCACAAAATATCTCGGCATGTTTTTTCGAGCAGTATTGTGCCAAAGTCCAATAATTTTTATGAAAGGTTTTTCAAGATATACATTTTTGTTGCCATAGGTCTTACTCTTTCCACTTAACACCTTGCTTGTTAAAACGGCGTGCAAAAATGACTGAGATAGAAGCTGAAAACGTAAACCCCACCAAACCAAACAATTGCAATTATTGGAAAGTTTTCAATGGACATTGCACTGTATTGCGACAAGAGCCACGCTGCCACAATCAATAGTCTGGCAAATATGCTTTCTATACTCGATTCGCGTTGATACGTTTGTCCCCCAGGATTTTTGGACCTATCCATTCATTCGGAGAGGGGCCTCTCTCTACCGGGAAAAATGAAAGAATTCAAATGTACGTGCCACACGAGTTAGCTTGGAGGACACTCGGTCATTTAAAACTCATTCACCTGGCACGAAATACATTTTCATTCATGTATGGAACAGACTATAGTGATGTCAGCCCTTACATTGCTCACAATACCATGATACCAGAAGTCCCTGCACTCATTGAATTTTTCACACCTCCGCAAGAATGGTAAGGGGGCATATATCAGATGATGAGTATAGCTCATTCAGTCGTAAACCCTCTTGTGTAAATCAATCACACGTAGTATTGCCTTGTACCACATAGTGACCATTAATATTTTGTTTAAACTTTTCACAGAGTTGGCACAATGCTGATCAAAAACATGCCGGGTACTTTTGGTACTAACTGTAGTTATTTATTTAAAGAGTATATGTAAATGTACTTTTGGTACTACTGTAGTATTTGTTTTTGATTTTTCTTTGCCCTGTTTTTTCATTAATAGGGACCAGACAGTCAGAAAATGATGGGGTGCAATTTTCGGACTGCTGCTCCCTTCCCAAGGGGGAATGTTACTACAGAGAACTTTAAACGATTCAAATTGTGTTTTTAATGTACTTACAAGTTCGTCTCCTTATAAGGACTAGACAAAAGTATTATTTCCGAGGTTCCGACCTTATCTAAAGCGCTATAGCCCCATAATCGTTTCAAGGTCATCCTGGGGTAAAATTTACCCAATGCTCAGATTTTGTTTGAAACTGTTGGAAAGGTTGTTTGTTTGTCCTCACAGGATCCAAAATGTATTAATTATTTTACATGTGTGTGACATTTGGATGGCTAATTACACATAGCACAATGTCGCAAGGGTCTACAATGGGGCCTATGGGGGGTCACCAAACTTTCCCTGGATGTCGCAATGTGATATCAACTAAAATGTCATTTTTCCTGTTTCAGTATGACACACGGAATCATTTGACACCACTCTCAACAACATCGGAGCATTTACCCCCCCAGGGTGACCTTGACCATTATGGGGCTATACCGCTTTAAACGAAAGGTGGAACCAAAAAAAAACCAAAACAAAAAAAAAAAAAAAAAAAAAAAGATGCCAAATATACTTTTTCAATCCTTACTGACGAGACGAACGCGTGATTAATTGTACATTAAAACACAATTTTGTTTCCTGTACACGTAACCTTTTCCCCCTTGAAGAAGGGGGCATCAGTAGGAAATTTGCACCCATCATTTTCTGACATTTAGGTCCTATTGAGAACCCAACACATCAAAATCATCACCAAACCACACTAGTAGAACTAGCACTACAGAAGATTGAAGTAGCAAGTGAATCCAATAGAGAGAGGCATTCACTGGTCAGAACGAATCTGAATATTGTTAGTTCCACAATGTATTATCACTAATGCACTGCCGTAGGTTGTTCTTCTTGGATAAAAACTGGGGCGAGTTTAATCCATAGTTCCAGGTTCTCCCAGGGATGCCTCGTTTATCACTTTGGTATTGTTTAGACATGCGACGGCCAACAAGTCGTTTGGGGAAATAGAGCCACCAATCAAGAGGATGGTGTTGCGGTTGCGAGAGGGAACATGGTCTGGTAGCCTAGTGATTTTGAGCTTGCCACATGTAGGGTTTAGAGGGCGGTTAGGTGCTGGTTGGCTTGGAGTTGACTTATTTGAAGGTTTAGATGGTGTTGACTTGGAGCCACACTTTTTGGTTCAGTAGGACTTGTTGTTAACCATGAAGGGGTAGGGGTGGTTCATCATCATCTGATTGGTGGCCTCCACATCAAACGCAAAATGGGTTTTGCTTGTGGGAATGGTGGGAATATCAACAGTGGTTTCGGAGGGTTCAGCAGGTGGTGAATGGATGTTCCAGACACAGGTGTGTACACATACTGTATATTGCACTTGTTCAACAGCGGGCCAATCTGGGTATTTGTTTAAGTTTGAACAGACTTGTATTCCCCGTAGAGTCTGGGTAGCAGTACATACATTAAAAATTTCAGTTTTGGGTGCGGTACTGGCATTACATAGCTGCAGAGTCTGTGTGCTTGCCGATATGGTAGTAGGAGTTAAGTTCACAAGGGGACATGATGTATGAAGTTGTGCTGTGAGACCCTGGGTAGATGTCAGTTGTTGAGAACTACATGATGACTACCAATGGGGTAGAATTCAAGGGGCTCATATAAATTAGATGACCAATGTCACGCCAGGTGAGGTTTTGCGTCCATTGGGCATGGGTAAATTCCTTGGACATTCAGGGTATGAGTGGATGAGTATCATGTGATAGTAACTCTATCCGTAACATCCTCTGTGGGATAACCTCTCTATTGGCCTTTTCTTGTGTTTATCTTCAGGCCAAGCCAATATCCTGCTCCGAATTCTTGCATCAGCCAGGTCATATATGTCCTGGATTCACTGAGACTGTTGTTGAATTTGTCTTGAGATTCTTGTCCATAAAGTATCTTCTCCATATATTTCACAATTCTCAGTGTTACTGACTCCAGAAAATGAAAGTGAAAAGTTCACCATTTCATGCAAGGAGGTCCATAGACTTTGCACACTGTCCATAGTCTTATTCATTAGTTCCATTGTTGAAAGCCAGACAGGATGTGGGTAATCAATAAATCAATAAGCACACTACTGGATGCTGTGTACAACTAGTACATAGAGTGTAGTCCAAGTCCAGAAACTTGAAGATTCCAAAACATAAATTTCATCAATATCTTCAAAATATGATGACCATTCAGCAATAAAAGTATATCAGAATGATCCTGGTATTAAGCAGATAATCACAATATAAAAATAATATGGGTGTCAGATGAAGAAACCCAAATTATTGGCAAATATTTGAAGAGATCATAGAGCACATGTCTTATCAGCAGTCAGTGTTGCCAGCAGTTTTTGAGGGTATTAAAAAGCTTGTTCATTAATTAAGAAATAACGGACTTTAACCCCCCCCCCCAAAAAAAAAATTGAAATGGTGTGAATTTAATACTCAGTGTGTGTAGAGCTGACACTATAGACTTTAGATATTAAGCTTCTGAAGGGTATATACGATGCACATGCAGTGTAAAATTTATTAGCCAGTAAATCCACTTCAGCAAAAAAGTGCTTGATGGCACTATCAAGCACCTGTTACTACTTCTTGATGTTATTTAAAACATTGATTGCAAATTTGAAAGTTGTTAATAACTCTTTCAGGTAGCAAAGTCTACAAGAGCTTCCAGGGGTTGTCAACAGCTTGAACAGTAGCTTGCAGTCCAACCAGAGCCTCTAGGAGCTGGAGCATTTTGCTGGACATGCTGGAGAATTTACCATAGTCTTTTTTGATAACCCAGAATGTCTCAAAATCCTCTTTGACATTTTCAGGAATGATTTAAATGCATGGAATTGATATCCATACGGTTCCTGGCAAAGAACCGGGGTGCTGCTCCCAAACACTCTGCGTACAGCTTGAAATTCTTGGTGAAAGCGAATGCACATGAATATAACATCAAGCACTATTAAATCAAGAAATTATATCAGAGTACTGGAAGGTTGGACTCATCTTTAGTCTTGTTCAAGATGCCCTTGATGTCCCTTTATGCACTGAAAGTCTGTAACATATTGCACACCTCAAAAACCAAGACTCTCGTTTTTTCAACTGCATTCCGAATGAAAATGAAGAGTGTAACACTTCACTGGTATTATTCGATGGGATTTGCAGGTGGGGTAGGGACTTGGATACTAAAACTACAATTTCAACCGGTCGGCGGTGAAATAATTTAGACTGCCTTGACCAAGGTTCCATCATCTGCAGTCTCTAAATCTAGAGAAAAGGTCCAAGGATTTTTGAGCTGCAAAGCATTCCGTTGAAGCTTTGCCCAAGTGCTGAGACTTGATGGTTGTGCCAGGTCCCTGTGACGTGCTAGCTTTGCTTTCAGAATTAGCAGTTTCAAACACGGCAATACTGGCTTCTTTAATACATGAATGTTTTACAAACTAATCCATCAAGAATGTTGCCAATAATGTTCCACAGAGCCATTTCTATGTGGAGGTCACGCAGTGTGTTCTATACTGATGTTGTCAGTCACCAAGAAAGCCCGCAGTATATATCTCTTGTCGTTGTTTTTGTTTTGTTCAATTTTGTCCTTTTCTTTAAAAGATTTCATACATTATGTGCAGAGTTCCTGGATGTGAATTTCTACAGTTTTGCACAAAAGAAATTCCTGTGCTTCAGGTATTCTCTTTTGTGGTATTCCGTGACGTAGTTCTTTGAGTACTTTTGTAGCAATTCCGATAAAGTGTCAGGCGCCAAAAATGGTATTTTGGCTTCCATTGTTACAAGGTCTTTCCGGAAATCCTAGCCAATATCTCGGTATCTTGTGAGAACTTCTGACACCATCCTCATTTATCCAATGTCATTGTGTTCATTCATGCAAATTGTCAGATAATTTTGAACAAATAATACAAGCTTTTGGGACAGGAACATCCAGTTGATGACTTCTGACTTTTCTTTCTGCTTGACCAATCATTTGTGTACGGTCTTTTTGTATTATTACTATTATTTTATTTTTACTTAATTATATATTGTTTAATCCAAACGTAGTATTAAACTTCCACTAAACAACAGCTTTTCATAAAGATGTACCAACGAACGTATTATATTTACTTGGGGGGGGGGATTTATAGCTTTGGTGTTTATATACTGCAAAATTACTGATAATGATAAATGAAAGTTGGACAAAATCGAACCGTGGAAGGGGTAGGAATGAGGGGTCAAAGTTTGTACGGAGGGTAAAAATTTGAATTGTTCGAACTAATTTAAAAGGTGTACCAATTATGGGACTAAGTTCACAAAAAGTATAGTTTGACCATATTGGTTCCAAGACAACACGGACGCACGAACTATTATGCAGTGGGGCGAGCACGGAGAGGGAAGTCAACACTGGAAATGCAATCAGGCCTCAGTTATATAAAAACGTGTTTTGTCTAAATCATTACACTGAGCTGATTACCTTTACACCAATGTTGAAGCAATGGAAGCAGCCAAAGCAACATAAATCACATGGAATCATAGATAAGTCAGGACATAGAAACTCACCTTATCAGTAGAATACTCCAGGGGTGAGTGTCGAGGCCTGTAACTTTTATATTGTGTTTTAAGGATTTGGCTGAGGTTGTTTTTGAAGGAGAGCCTCGCAAGGTTTTCCTGCGGTGTAGCGACATTACGGTAGTAAACAGGGGAAAACGTTTCGAGGGCCCTCCACGACATTGCACGGTGGTAAGCACAGGATGACGACACGGTACGGACGGAATGGGCGCTCATTTATCTAGTAAGCGTAGCGTTCGACGCGGATACGTGGAGTAATGCATGAGTCCAAAAACAACGAGCCGTCCGAGCACTGATGTGGAAGCTTGTTTTTCGCTTGTAATACTCAAGAGCCCGAACGGGGCAACACAGGCGATCCTCACGAACCGAAGAGTGACAACGAATTCGTGGGAGGTTAATGTTTGAGAGACTGAAGGATGATGTTTCATTTTCGTTCAGTAAGAAATTACGCCACATCGGCTACAGAAGCTCGGGAAGGAGAGCCATTTATTCGCTCACACAGCGGTAGTAGGTGCCAAGGCGTTTACCGCAAGCCTCCATGGTTGACCTTCTACCGGCTGATATGAGCGACGCAGGCCTCTGTGAAAAGCCATTATCTCAGGATCGTTGCCGGATAATGGCTACGCAATCAATGATATATGTTCTTTAGGATCGATAGGCTGGCGTTCTCCGGAAGAGTCATTAGACTCGGACGGATCGGTAGACGTAGGAGCCACTAAGCGATCTACCATTAAACGGAACTATATGTGTTTCGCCCAAAAGGGAGCTACGAGGATGACACGGCACGTCTCCTTCCCAATTTTCGACACCACACGGCAGAGGATCGGAATTTCTCGAAGTTGACGATGAAACCCAACTTCTGCACGACCTGGACGATACCATCGACAATGTTGGCCGTCGCCTTGGACGCCGTCGCCTTGGACGACGGACCATAGATCAACCAGTCGTTCAGATACTGCAGGTTAATTAATCTAGCAAGCCCAATGTTAACAATGTTACCAGGCCTAGAAATATATAGTTAAGGTACCAAAAGACGCATTTTGCAATCATTCCACATTTCATAATCATTGTTTAAATTTACAATTATTTAAACCGGTTTCCAGGTCCCAGGGGTTGCCTCGGTGGAGGACGGTACCCCTGAAATTGGGGGGCGTGGACCCAAAAAAAACATTATGCCCTGGAAATATAAAGTTTGGGTTCCGGTTAACGTTACCGTAACCCTGCTGGGCATCCCTATTCTGCTCATAAGGGTGATATCTGGGATTTGGCTTGGCATATGTTGGTATTGCTTGGGGTACATGTACTTCGCCTTTTTCTGTTTGGTACACACTGCAGCAGTTTTCTTTCTTCAGCTACATCACTAACAATTTTTGGTAATTCATCACCAAATTGGTAATCAATCCCTGTGGCTTTTACACAATGCATATGCAGGGTTACGCTCTACCGTTTCCCGACCAAGGGGGGGGGGGGGGGGGGGGGGTGTGGGTTACCACCCCCCTGATTTTTTTCGCAATTAAGCGACAAACATCATCTTTGGTACCAGTGTGTAGCCACATTATGGTCCTGTCTCAAATCAAGTACAAACACATCAAGTTTAACAATATGGACGTCATAGTGACGTCAACACTGAGAGGCTTATTGTTACGCCAAATTTTAAGAAAATCGCCAAATCGAGGGGTTTTCGACAGGTTTTTTTTTGCTATTTTATGCAAGCAAAATTGGTATTTAGTGGAAATTGATGGGGGCCAAGGAGGTATTTGCTTACAGTAGAATCATAACTTACATAAAGTACCATTTTTTGGCATTTTACACCGTAAAGTTATAGGACAGTGGCACCATCCCCCCCCCACCCCCCCGTACCTTACGACCTTTACTGATGGAACGCCCTCCTGACCTCCCTAAGGTGGTACCTCCAATTTTTTTTCGCTTAAATGAACGCAAAAGGATGAACTTACAATTACATAAAAAGCCTTAGTAATTCGTTTGCGTTTTGTGCGACAGTGGATCATCCGTTGGGGGGGGGGGTAATCCTCTAACTGACGATAGGTTTGATTTGGTCAGTGTGGTGGAAAAGCTACTAAACCTTTTTGCAGCAAATTTGAATTGTTGAATAGAAGTATTGTGGTTCTCGCTGGTTAGACAGGCTTCCCATATGCGGGATTGAACCTTCTGCGCTGGTGTATTTTCAGGTCTAGGGTACTTGTCCACAGTATCTGTAATTTTGGGTCTGCCATTTCTCAGCAATGAAGTTAATACTATTCGCAACATGTTGACCCGCTGGCTTCCCACAATCTCCAGCGACTGCAAAACGTTCAGCAAAGCCCTTATCTACAGTTCCATTGTCATTAGGGTAGATTGCTTTACACTTGCTTGCACCCAGACCTCCGGACGTGTTTCAGTTTTGGTAAGTGTACATCACTCGGTTGGGGCTCCCCCACCGAAAATTGGTATGTATCCACATCCCTATTTGCAGTGTTATCATATCCAATATAAGGCTAAAGACCATTCATGGTCTGAACACATTGCAATTGTCATTGACATCACTGAGGTTGATGGGACTGGAAAGGCTGCATGTTTCCATCATCATATTCATGGCTAAAATAATCAGTCTGCGGACTGTGCTGCCATTATATTACAGGTTTCTCTAATCGCGCTTTCAGTTTGGACCCCGAGCATCTTTAATCTCTCTCTATTACTTTGTAGAGCAGACTCGTCAGGCCTGTCTAATTTGCCATTCAGCTCCGAGTTACCGCCGGCTGCACCGGTAGGTCTATCTCCCGACTCATTTCCTGTCGGTGGAGTTTTGCGTGATTTCGGGGGACTTTACAGGGTCTTTGCCTTTGGTTTACTTGCTCCCGACTTCGTCGGGGCTTTCATTTTTGGCACATCTTTATGTCCATCACTCGGTTCCGATTCAGTTATGTTTGCTGAATTCGGAAGTTTATCATCACTCGTCATATTCGCCATATAACGCGAATACGAGAGACAAATTTTATTGGCGACTGATCTGCACAACTTAGCATTTTCTCTGATCTTCCGCATGCGTCAGTGGTTTTCATTCTCATTTTAATTAATACAACACATAGTTCGAAATAAATCACGTGTCTGGGTTGCAAAATTCCGATATGGGCTATCTTATTCACAATTTTCTGTAGAAATAAAAAAATCGGTAGACGTTTCATACAGAAGTCCCATTGATGCAAATGATGTCATGGCCATTCATTCCTCAGCAACTACTCTACTGCAACATCATGCATTGCATACTGAATCATTTGTAATACCTCATTTGCATCAATTGGACTTCTATGAACGTCTACTCAAAAAAATCCTTTTTCGTACTCCTGCCAACTGGTGTACCAAAATTCATTTTTTTAACACGAAAATATTAAAATTTGTATTTTAAGCTATAATTGGTATTTGATACACTATTTGTGAGTATTTTTGGTGTCCGATGAGAGGTAATTAAATATTGATGTATGATAAAAGTCATAATTACATACACATGAATCAAATAGTAGAATGTAAATAGTATGAAATGAAAAGGTAAGAACACGGCTACTCTGGTGAAAAAATAAATTGTGGATTTCTCATTTTTCAAATGTCGTGGAATTTACATTATTGATGGAATTGCATAGTTATTATGTGTAAGAAAAAGCTATTTTTCAATCCAATGGAAAAAGTGAAATTTTAAAGGTGGAAATTTAAAAATTTTTTACCAAAAACCTTTTCAATTTTTTATACCAAAACTCTTCGAAATGTGGATTTTGCTCATATAAGAGCATTGACAGCCATTGGCTGTATTTTTTGTGTCAAATGCAGACAATTAATTGTTGATGATGATCTAACTACAACTAGTGTAAATGCAAGCACGATAATGGTAAAATGGGCTAAATAACTTTGGTGCAAAATCCCTGTTTTACTATTTGATAATGGCTTTTTGTGGTCATGGAATTGATGTTATTTGATGAACTGACTCACATATGAGTAGATATTGAAACAATTCTTTTGAATATAAAAAGCCCTTTTCTCAATGGAAGAAAGTGAAAATTTTAAGGTGTAAGTGCATTTTTTACCCAAACCCGTTCCTTTTTCAAAAGAATCCCTAATTGGATTAGAGTCAAATGAAAGGTTATTATTATTGATGATAAGTGCACATTGCACACAAACAGGTAACTAAATTGGAGAAAAAAAAACGTTTTTGTTTATCCATTTTTTATGGATTTCTCGTTTTTCAAATGTCGTGGATTTGATATTGTAAGAAGAAATATTCTGATGACTTGAAAAGCCTTTTTTTCATGGAAAAATAAATTAAAATTGAATGCATTTTACTATACCAACACTTTAATTTTTCCACAAAAGCTCTCAAAATGTGTATTTGCCATATCCCTAACGTCCCTATAGGAAAATTTGACGATCACCGCGAAATAAGTGAGTTAGCGTTATTTTTTTTTGTTAGATCTGGAGCATTTTAACCCTAACCCATGGCAAGGGTCCCTTCCGTGATTTTTTTTCAAAAGTGCATTTAAATGCAGTTAAAGGGACGACAATAGGGATATGAGACGTATTTGACAAAGCAATTGATATGTTTTGGTGTGAAATGGAAGGTACTTAATTATTAATGGTAATCAAGCTGTAAAAGCGTGCACGTGAATCACAAAATTAGCTGAAATGGGCTAAATTTGGTGAAAACAAATCCCATTTCTATTATTTTGCAACCAGACACGTGATTAAATCGATGTTAGCTGAAGGACTCTTAGATCGGAATGTCTGATTTGAACCAAGTAAAAAGCATCCACCTTAAAAAATAAGATTTTTATATCATCTGGACCGTAGGGCTAAGTTAAGTTTATGTGCCTTATCTGATATGCAAATCCGATCTAGTCTGGGAGAATTCTTAAATTGCATTTCTACCCGCAAACGGACAAAAAATACAACCACAATGACCTAGGAGGCACCGAGATACAAACATATGCTCATAACATCAAGAAGCATCGTCAGAATCAACTGCTGCTTGAAATGAAACTGTTATGTAACTTTAAAAAAATCCAATCGAGAAGCTGTAGTTTCTATATCATTTTTGACAAATAAATGGGTCGCTGTCGACACGATTACATTTGGCTGTGCGCGTATTAACAACCTTGAAAATATACATGAGAAAAGAGCAAAACTGAAAATATATCAAAAAGCATCTTAAACTTCTGAAAAAATACAATAAAATAAGAGTAGCTATTACGCCTACTGTGCCCCGAAAGCTTAATCAGACGTCGGGAAGTTCGTGAAAGTTTGGTATATAAAATCAAATCAGTTTCACTCCGCACGGTACTGTTTGTACACCGTGTATATTTTAGTTCAGACAATAGTCCACTCAATCTATGAAAAATACTAGGTACACCTGGACAAAATTGCTACAGAAGGTTTTCTTGCTGTAAATAGCAGTAAAATAATTCCCAAACAACATATCACAAAGGTAGAAAAGTTAAGCCTGGGGCCCCCAGACATGCTAATTCATTTGTCGGTACGTGGACGTTCCCGCCCATATTTAGACAACAGTGCTCATTTCTTTTTGACATGGGGGGGTGGGGTTAAAGCAAATTTATGACTAAATGGGGTTTACTGAAAAGATCCATACTAGCACATGTGCGTCGCGAAGCGCTCTAAAAATTTTGCCATTTAGAAGCTAACATCTTAATATAATTATAAAAAAAAAAAGGCGTTTAAAAAAAAAAAAAATTTTACCATATTTAAACTATTATGGTAAAATATGGAGTTATTTTGTTAATGAACCATGAATGGGCCTCAACAGTGGTGGGATGATCTATTGGACCATCCCCCCTCAGCAAAATATTGGGGGATATATCCCCCAACCCCGGATTTACGCCTATGTTAGACAAATGTATAAATAGGCTCATAAATCATGTTTAGGTATATTTCCATTTTTCTGTTAGTGTTTGAACATTTTTGCAGGGCTAGTGTCTGCCAAGGTGTAATAGCACTTCAATTGGATCATGTTAAAATTGGAAAGTGATTGTTCATTATTCAAGATTGCCGCAATTTTCCCGCCAAAATTAATTTTTGCATTCTGGCATGATTTTGCTCAGACTGCAATCGGGATGGGGAGATCTTTATTAACAATTATATCAGAAGTGTTTTTATTCAACACATTGGGTCAACTAGTGCCGGGGGGGTGGGCCCTCCCGTATGTCGAAGTGATGGGCCATGTAAAAATGGGTCCTTTCCGGGTCCTTTTATAAACTGTACCCAAAATACTGAGTCTTCGGTACACATCTGAATAAAAATGGGGTCATCCATATGAACTTTAGTTTAAGAAGGGGGGAACAATGATGTTTAAAACCGAATAAATCCTCCTTTCCAGAGTTTCAAATTGCCAATAAGTTTATAAAATTGGCTGCCGATCTTCTTTATCCAAGTATTAAAATGTGCACGATGTCTATGAAAATTTTAAATTTGGGTGTTCAACTTCTTTAAAACGTGGATATTGTAGGCGAACTGTTGATAAAGTGCTATCAGGAAAGAAAAATGGGGTTTATTGATTCATGTGAACATTTTTAAGGGGGGGGGGTCATTTGGATATAGGCCTGCAGGGTATAGGTAGGACAGCAGCATAAGGCGGCGGTCAAGCATTCTAGACCGTCACCAAAGTCAGCACTCACAGAACTTGACTACGCAGCTCTAACGGGGGATTTGATATGTGCCTGTACAAATCCTACAAAGCATCATTTGAGAATGCTGCAGATAACGTCAGCCTACAATCTAAATGTCAAAGAGACGGAATGGAATACATGACCGTCAATGAGGAAGAGAATCATCAACCTATCTGCACTACACACGGTACCCAACTCAAAAAGGTTAGACCTCAAGTACCTCGGGTCCTATGTTGGACAGCAAGAAAGACTCAAGAGTTAAAGGGCCGGGGCCTGATCGCTAATAGCATCGTCCCCATACTCCAAGATTTTACCGAAAGTGGTAAACATTTTGGTATTTGAAGAAAGCTACTATTTTTCTCATTTACCCTGTGAAATCTTAGGGCTAAAGGATATTTGGTTTGGAAGTTATGAGCAAAAATGTACCCCATTTTGGTCGACCGATATTAATTTTACACATAAAGGGCTAAGAAAATCATGTTTGTAGCTCTCACATGAAAACGGGTCGAAATATCAGCGCAAAACGCTACAGATGGGGTTTAGGGGTGAAGACCATTCTATCAAGATGAAAACTGTATTTACTTAAATCGGGTCGTCCCCCTTTAATATATTGTATAATAACCATAATATAGGTAAAATGGCGAATAGGTTTTATGCAAATTAGCATGCCTTGCCATGCTTCCTTTTTTCTACCTTTTTAATATGTTGGTCGGGAGGGTTTGTACAACAAGTTACATCAAGAAAACCTTCTGTAGCAGTTTTGTCCAGGTCATACCGTAGATTGATTGGACTACAACTGTCTTTTTTATATATCTATCACTTTTCGCTTTATTCCACATCAAAAGAGGATTGAAACATTAAAAGGTAATGGGCTGGGGTTATGGCTGGAGCTGGGCTTGGAGTCAGTTGTGTTGGTAATACCTCGCTTGCTGAGAAAGACGGTTGTATTTTGTGAAAGTTTAAGGAGGTTGCATTGCACTCTTGTATAGGCTTGAACATCCCTATATATGATAATATTTCAGCCCCTTGAATTAAAGACATTGTACACTTAGTGCTCGTTTCACTAATATAAAGAGCTTGCTCAAAATTCAAATAAGGTACCACGGAAATGTTCATTTAGGTTGGGGGAACCATCAAAAAGGCTTTTGTTTACAATCTGTAAATTGGTCTAACAATAGGTAAAAAGGTGGGAAAACGAGAACTTAAACAAATAAAAAACAAAGGCGCCGCGAAACATGAGTTCACGTAGTATGGAGCCAAAAAACGGGAACCACCTGTTATCCCAGCCATTTTTACTCCAATTTAAAAACAAAATACTGAAAACGGGATCCATCAATGATTCAGTTATGTGAAAACCCAAAAACACCGGGGAAACCAAGACTGGGAGGATCGGAAACAATATCTTTTTTAATTGTTTACCAAAACACAGACAAACAATCAGATATAAAAACGGACATCGTGTCACAAGAGGGCGGAACCAAAAACTCCGTAATAACAGGGCGGTGGCGGCCAAGGGCCTCATTTTATAGCAATTCACCAAAAACGTAAAAAGAAATTACAGCAAACTGATGTGCAAAACAAAAACCATTTGATGTGTGTAGGTCATGGGTGTTCCAATGACCCACATACGACCTCGTCCTAGTTCGTTATTTCATACAAAACCATTCAGAAATAACCCTTCAGTGGAAGTTGATTCTTCAACTTCCAACGGTTTTGGAATGGGAAAATAATTCCTTGACAACATATAAAAATTTCAGAATTTTTCGTCAACATTTCGCTTTTACGTGTTAATCCAATGGCGACGTCTGAAATTTGGATTTCTTGGCCGCCCTCCCCTGGTAATTAACTGGAAATCATTTAAGAGTTGGCTTTTGATCAAACCTCTTTGAATTTACCAGATATGTAGCACAATGCTATGCTATGTGCAGCTCAAACACCGGGAACTAAAACTGAAAAAACATCGAACCCATTTCTCATGTGTCGAAAAAATTTCAATTTCACAACCGACAAATATGGAACCCACGTATGGTAATCCAAATAATGGGACCTTCTAACTAGTGTGGATTTACCTTAAGAGCTAGCACAAAACCATATGTGTTGTATTCAAATGGAAGCGTATGGAATCCAGAATTAAATTATAAACTAATCTAGTGTTAAAATTGCAGTCACAAGAAGATAGTAACCGAAAAAGAGAGGCGCCCAAAATGCGCCAATGACCAATCCCTTCTCCTTACCATTAAGAGTGACGTCAAAGCCTGAACGCCAAAACTGGACCTCACATTATCTAGAGGACGGGTTTACGCGGACAAGTGCGGGCTGGTTGTTTTAAGTGTATCCATTAATTTGTCGGATATTGTATTTATGTCCAAAAACAGGGTGTAGTTGCAACTGTAGTGCTAATCAGGGTTATCGCATCATAAAGTGGAAAATAAATTAAATAAAAACATGCGTTAGGGAAATCTGGGTTTTATCGGAAGTACAATTCATTCATACCGGCAATGAGTGTTTTAAATTTTATATTGTTGTTGAGAGGTGTATATCGCTAAAGGTTTGTTTCATTTGTTACAGGAAAATAAAAAAGATGGTTCAAAAAGAGGAGTATTTAAATTTCGTCCTCCGAACACGTACTTTCTGCGTAATTTTCATGATATTTAGATTCCATGGATCCTTAGGAAAACTTTTGAGGCTATACTAGAAACAACGCTTCGTGTTTTTCTCTTCTTGTTTTGTTCTTCATGTATATATAGCGCGAAATCGAATTTAAATCCAAACCAGGCAGCTGTTTAAAACAATGTAGGAAAATTCTGTAGAATTTTGTTAAGAAAGGAGAAACACAAAACTGGAGATGGTACACGATCGACCTGGTTAAAATAGAAGTGCAGCTGTTACCGGCTTTTACACATGGCGTGCACGTTGTTGGTCACGATAGCTTTCGAAAAGGGGCATACATCAACCTTACTCAGATCCACAAATGAGACGAAGAATAACGTCTCATTTTCTTTGCGTTTTGAAAAAAATGAAAAAGCACATAAAGTAGCCACATGGCAAATGAAGAACAGCCAAAGAGAGGTATAGTATTAAGGCCGTATAACGAAGACCGAAAACAAATTCACTTCCAAATCCGACGTTTGCTTAGATCACTTTGTAAACGGCCCGACCAATCATCTTCTTATGAACCAGAATGAGAGTTTCGGCGAGCACACTACGGCGTCCATGCTCTCTTAAAAGTTTTCCTCTTTCGCTGTAAATATAAAATAGTAGTTTTGACGTTTATTTTTTAAAACTTCTCTTGATTCTAACGATGAAATGATCAATGTGTACTTTGGAAATGCCAAAAGGTCCTTTTGCAAGGTTAAACCCAACGCCAGCATCGGCGATTGGTCCGGGCGCTGTGAAAATGAGAGCCGTGAGAGCTCTGCCAATCCAACCCGGGGCGATACCCGTGTTGATGCGCCACATTGGTATACAGCTTTATACGTACTCGCACCCCGTTTTCTCTGCTGTTTCAGTGAATACTAGCGCAAGTTTGAGCAATTTGTTGCACCAAATTAAACACCTTTTACACAAATTACTGATTTTATTTGTTGATAAGCAAATAAATCGTATGTCCCGCCATTCCAAGTTTGTCAAACGGTTTTCATTAGTAATTTCCCGAGCCTCGTGAGCACCATCTTGGTCTGCTCTTTGCCGCGCCAGAGGCTCAATAGAAAGGGCAAATTCCCACGAACACAAAATCGCTGGGCTTATCATCTAAATCAAATTCTTCAGATGATTCAGAAGAATCCCTCTAGTTATTGAAGGTGGATATTCCTCTTCCTCATCAGATGTCTTATGTCCACTGAAGGGACATTTTCGTTCTGCTCAGCCATTGCGAAGGATTAATACTTTCAAGGTGTAATTAATCGATATACTGAAAGGCCCCTCATCACCAGTGTGCATCACTCCAGTGCAATAGACCGTTCAGCCCGGTGTGCAGGCCTGGCGTCATCCAATTATGCGCCCAATTCCTTGACCACTCACAAGGTCGCCGTCAAATACGCTGTTTGGTAGTAAGTTTTACTTATAATTTAGCTTTTTTCAGGTTAATACGTATCGAATAGGCAAAAAGGCCGTAGTTTATTGTTGTGATATATATTATTTATTAAATAACCCCTATTTATATTTTCAATGTGCTAGCTCTTTAAAGGGACACAATGGCATGAAACAAAAATATTCAGACATAATGAAATAGACCCTTACTGAAATCATTTCCACCCAAAACAATTTGGGTGTTTACATTTTGTAAAACAAGAGAAAAGTAACTAATATTGTTTTCCTTGTAACCAAGGATGCTGACATTACTGCCACCATTTTATCAAACTTGAAAAGCATGCAGTAATCAGCTTACAGACCATTGCCATTGTATATGTGCTAATCACAGCTAATTCACCTTTCACTTGTCAGATCAATATCTTAGTACAAGCCTAAAGTACAATGTCTGGGTCTTGGTCTGAATGTTTTTCAATTGTGTCAGAAAAACATGCTATAAAATTCGTGCAGGGATGTAAAAACCTTGAATTTCCGTGGCAGGAATTGCCACGAACTGCCACGAACGCTTGCTGTTTTTACTGTTTTTACAGAATGTAAACATCCAAATTGTTGTTAAATTTGTGGAAGTGATTTCAGTAAGGGTCTATTTCATTATATTTGAATATTTTTGCATGCCATTGTTTCCGTTTAAAAGGTCCCAGGAAATGAGATGATAGACCTGCTCCAAATCTTTATGGGACATTCCATTCCAATAAACAGGGCCAGAAAAAAAATACACTACAAGTGACATCATTAGTGAAACTATTGATTTTCAGTCAGTGTCATGAATAGATTCACACCAGTCACCTGGAATTTTCTAATACTCTCTGAAAAATCAATGATACCACAAGTGATGTCTTCACCAACCCAAATAAATGCTGGGCTGAAAGATTGCCCAGGAATCTATCTATCAATTGAATGCTTTCTGGTTCCTCCTGCTCCTTGTAGACTTGACACAAATCACATCAATTCTATTTGCATTTCATGGGACCTTTAAGACTTGGAATCGGAATCAAATGTCATATTTTTAAACATGAATTTTGACAGTAAAATGGTATATTGCCCCAAAAGTCAGGCTGGCCACATACATGTATCATCCTGGCCCCCAGAGGGAAAATGCCACCTGGAGTGAGTATGGCAAAAGTCAAGTTTGCACCATGCTGCAGATACCATCCTACAATCCTGGAAAAATGCTGGAACACTTTGCCGATTTAGGGGAAGAATTGGCTCCATCTCCCGCAAGGCAACGTTGATCCGAGTCATGTTGTCGGCAGCCTCGCCAGGTCCCCAACATTGATTGATGGGGATTGTGGAGATTATGGTAAAGGGGAAGTCCCTGCTTTCTAATGAAAGATGACTTACCCATTTGTGATTTCATTTTTTGCACACGGGTACAGTTTCTATATATTGCATCAAGTCACAAACGAACTTCTTTACAACATCATTAGACCATATCGAAAGCGCGCCACTGCTTAATATAATTAACCTTGGTTGGGTCACCTGTATAGCGCTGTACCAAGCCACAGAAAGCTTGCAACTGAGTCAAATTATCCAATTACATTTCATTCCCATTTTGCTCATAATAATTTCATAGACACTTAGTACAATTTGTATTGCAATAGATCAAAGTCCATATTAGCGAAAATGTCAGTGGTTTAGTTCTGACATCGTCTTTAATGCTACTGACATGCTGATATGCACAAAGCAAAACCACACTTCTTCAAAACATTTCCCATCCATTACATCGTTCCATTATACCGTTTTGCTAGGTCGATCGATCGTGTTTTACATTCAATTCACTTGGACTGTCGCAACCTCGTGTCACGCGATCACGGCGCATCGGATTTCCACTGATTGTACATGCACGACCCCGTGCAGTAATTGGTTGGAATAGATCACACCTGAGACGACTTTGGTATATTCGTCTCAGATCACACGACATGCATTATGCATGTGCAGGGTGGTGTGACGTCGTAATTAGCACGACGTGCCTTGTTTTGTTGGTGGATTGAGGATTCTTTTGCGTGTGTATGGCAATGGAGTAGCGGTGCCCGGCGGCAAACCTATACTCCTTTATAAATATTGTTGAGTGTCCGGTAAAAGTGTGTTCGTGCAAGTGTTACAACGATTTTGTCCCAGGATTGTAGTCCCAGTGAGCACATGCCACCCAAGCCGGGGAAAATTATTGATTATCATTTTATTATAATGATTTTTTTTTCTCATATGAAGGCCTAGGTCTCACAAAAGTGACCAATATAGTTTTGAACAAACAAAACAAACAAACGAATAGACAAGTCACATACAGCTAAGTCACTTTTACAGAGTTTGTATTAATTAAAGACCAACACAACCATGCCGTAATCTGGATATTGAGAAATATTGAGTGCGTGCGTTTTATTGACGGAAATATTACTGAAAGTTGACGAAGAAACCTACGGCAACGGACACTGGCAGTGGCACTGTACTCATGCGACACCCACAACAGAACTGCCTTAGACCCAAATATTGCTTTGTCATTTCTACTGGAGTGGAACTCCCTAATTATAAAAAAAGAAGTGTATTTAATACCACTGACGCTTCCGTAATTGAGACAAGGGAAATCACGTCTCTCAATTAATGTTGCGAATAGGGGTCGAGTTTCACGTTTATATAGCCAAAACCTAACCGGGTGTTTTCACAATAAGCTGCAGAAATTCATTGTCCAATTTTGAAGAATGTGGAATACTGATTTACATAAATTTTCACATAATTTAGGTAAGGAGAGATAAAAAGTAAATGTTCCCTAAACCTGACCCTAGCCCACCATGCTTACCATGATTCTAAATACTAAACTTTTATTCTTAAATCATTAACTCTTAAATCATAACCCTTAATTTGTAGGAACTGTACACATTTGTGATTAATTTTACCAATATCCGCTGATACATTAAATTTTGGTGATCAGTAATTCTTGATTTACGTTCTCTTTTGAAAGTGTTAAATGATTTATGTGTGATTTTGTTTTTGATCTTTGCGTTTGGGGTGCGGGTACGACGTGTGTTAATTAAGTGTGTGAGTGTAATGCGTGTGTGAGTATAATACGTATGTGTGTGCGAGGTCTACAAACGCTGTATTCGCTCCAAAACAACCACATTTGTAGATAAATAAAGCGTGCTCAGGAGAAAAATGCCAAAGTGAAAGTAAAATAACCCAATTAATATTCATCAAAAATATTATGAAGAGAAGAAACAAACCCTTTTGTGTCACATTTGTCCAGATGGTCAATCCTTGTTTTTCGAGGCGACCTTTGATATTATGGACTCGTTCCTTGTGAATCCTTGGGTAACTCATCACTACGTCATAGGCCTCTACGCATTGGTCATTTCTGAAACCTCCGAGCTGCCACAGAGCATATTTGCTAATTTTCTGCAAGTTGTAGTCTTCTGAGAAGGCCAGCTTCGTCAATTCTGTGTATAAGCGTTCAGTATTGTAATGAATGTTTGGTAGCTCATATCTGATCTTCGCTTACATACAATAGCATTTGAAAATTAGCAATACACGGTGCACTTTATCTTCTTTAGATGTTTATTTTCGAAGGTATTGGTACTTTTGTTCCATAAATACTCCAAGTGCAATAATATTATAATACTAATTATTAATCACCCTACGTTGAAACCAACTTTAAAGTGACTTTCAAATTATCATTAAAACAAAAATGGTCCTAATAGCACACACATGCAAAGGTTTTTGCCCACTTCCAGATATGACAACTTGTATAATTCGACCCAAATGGTATGAGCTTCTATTTATGATCATTATAGACGATGTGATATCTGTTTACAAGTTTTGTTTATTAAGCCGATTAGCGTCTGGTCTCTTCAGTTTGGTCATTAATGCCAGAAGCGGATCCAGAGCCACTCAAGGGGGAGGATGGGGGAAGGGGAAAATAAGAAGGGACGATGGCCGCAAGCGGCCATGGCGCGGAGCGGCACGGGGGATATGGGTGTGCGAACCCTTGTAATGTTCTTTTTTCAAAACACATTTTCTCATTCAAATTTGATGGAAACAATTTGAAATATGTTAAGTCGTTCACTTTATATATGCATAGGGCCTGGGTATGATCAACGGTTTTAGAAAGTAAAATATGGTTGGTGGGCTAGATTTTGTTTTGAATTAATCATATGCAAAGTGTCAATGGAGAGTTCATATATATATCAAGCGCCCTGGCGTGCGTGCGAGAGGGGTGAACCTCTGCAATGTTCACTTTCCAAAACACGTTTTCTCATGCAAAGACAATTTTAAACTTGCGGGCTGTCCACTTTATGTGAACACAAAACGTTCTCACAACGTTTACGAACATATTCGAGATTGGTTAGGGTTTGGTCAGGACTTTGTAAACGTCCCCGAAGAACATTCTGATAACTTTATCAAGTTATACGAACGTTCTTGAACGTTACACTTTAGACCTGGTTTCGACCGGTGTGGCAGGAGATATGGTTGACTCTTCACGCAACATTAGTTTCACGCTTTATTCCGTTGTCGTCTATTGAGTTCGGATTATGGCTCCGGGCGGACCATATTTCTGGTTTAAACCACGTTTTAACAAACGTTAAACCAACGCAGTCGTGTTGCTTCAAATTCTGCATTCATTAACCGTGTTCGCGACGTTGATTAACATTAGCTATAGTAGATCCCAACCCATCGTGTCACCTCTAGCACTTTTCCGAAGGTATGGACACTGTAAGGGGTGTGCAGAAGGTGAAAATTAAAATTCAACGCTAAATCTATTGAAACATGTAGTCCGATGGCAGAGGGGGAAATATATATGATTAATGAAAGCATTCAGGTCAACGTAAGCGCGTTTATAGCTACGTTAGCTATCAAAACATTCTGATTAATCATATTTGCTTCAATGATATTCAATGTAACAGGTGAGTTGAATGTTAGTGACGCCCCCGAAAACCACTTTGCCGTTGGATTTTTTACCAAACTCCGGTCATTGGTGGGGTACATCAGCATGACCACATAACAGGAAAAAATGAAAATGGGTTGTAGAAAATTAAATGGCAGTATAAAACCGATGTTTATGTTGCCACAATCACTCAAATATACGCAACTGATATTTAAGCAATTGCCTATAAAATATTGGCCAAAAATAATTTAGCGTTAAAACAAAAGGCGCGAAAAAAAATCTTGGGCCCACATGGACCCCCCCCCCCCATACACTTAAGTGATAAAATAAAGAGAATGCAACATGGAAGGCCAGTTCTCTCTGATTTTAACAACATAAGTAAAAGAAGTAGTCTCAAAATTTGAGGAAACACGGCTATTAGGTTGTTAGGTAAAACGACACTATGAAATGTGACTAGGAAGTTTCGGTTTTCTTGTTCCCACTTAAGCTGAAAGGCTGAACTCAGAGATTTTGAAATATATTTTTTGTTCGTATATGAAATAAAAATAGTCAACTAGAACTAAAGTCACCTAAAATGCTCAATTCAAAAGTTTGAGATCAAACGAATTTTAAGTTTTGAGTAAACATTTACGTGTAGTATATCAGTACCATAGGATAGGGTGTATAACCAAAACATTCTAGATTTTATTACAAAGTTATGATTTTCTATATGAAGGACTCCGATTTGAGCTTAGTTATTTCACACAGTGATTAGCATGTGGACAAGCATTATGTACATACAAAAAACATGATTTGTTAGAAACTTTGAAAATAATACAGGCTCTCAACCAATATCAACTAATGTTACAACCTACCTACAATGCTTTCTTGAATTGCTTTACTGGCTTGGATTTCTTTCTCAAATATTTTGAAGGAAAGACTCCACAATATCATCGCAGTAAGCGTTTGCGTTGTCTGGGCACAATACACGATTGATAGAAAAGATAGCGTCATAATTTTCAACAACGAACCTCTTAATCTTGTCATAATAGGTTACTAAGTTTTTCAACCCACTCAAGATATGCATCAATCTAAACTTTGTTCCATCAAGGGCTGCGTGACAGGATGATGGGTCTTTAACAGCATCTTTCAACATGTTTAATATCAAGTTAATAAGTTTGTCTCTGTTCATAACATCGCTCTCTTTGTCATCGGTAATGTGAGCCAACACCAAAAGGGCCGTGGTGCTTATCACTTCTTCGTCTGACTCGAGGTACTTTTTCACGATTGCCACAGCATTCGTTTCACGGTACACTTTTCGGTTTTGTTCACATTCATGCGGGATATAGAGCATTGGAGGATATCGAGCAAGACGGGTATGCGACCTTCGGTCTCTTCTGAAACAGTTTCGAGCTGGCCATCAAGCTCCTCTAGCTCTTTTAATATCAGATGGATTCCTCCGGATTCTCCGAATATACATCCAAGTCGAGGACAAATATCTGTACAGTTCCAAACGGCTCTTTCTAGTGCGCTTCGGTTTGATTCGCATTGTTTACGTTCTCTTCCACTTTCTCTTCACGGATGGCGGTTTTTAAAGACTGTGACATGGGAACAAATAATTCACCAAATCCTAGACCAGTCATAAAAGGGGCTCCAACAGTTGTCTTCTCATCCAATAGCGCCAATGAGCCTTCAGTTTCCACGCTGAAGGGATCGAAGTTCTCTCTAAACGTCGATATGATTCGCTTTATGCGCGTCTTGTCACGTTCCATGAGATTTTGTCTTTCCTTTGGGTCTCCCATTTTGCGAGTGATATCGTTTTCTTTTGCTACAGAGAAATGACAGCAATATAAATGATGACTATGATAAGGATAAGGACCTAGCCTAGTGCATTCGACAGGATAATCGCACGCGACCGTATGGGTCAGTGCAAGCAGCACGAGAGCCGGAGGCTCGCATGCTGCCTGCACTGACCCATACGGTCAAGTGCGATTATCCTGTCGAATGCACTGAGGCGTGGTCCTTATCCGTCATATACTTTGAGAAAACAATAGTATCAAATCATTACATTAACATTAATAATCAACGTAATTTATCTAAATTTTGAGGTAGTTTTTAAATAAATTAAAAACACTTCTATACTCCAATATGTCCCAAGTTATACTCTATTAATAGTGCCAAAAAGACATTGACGCAATTCATTGTTGATTAGTTTGTTTTGAAAATGATCTGGAAGTGCGAGAAAAATCAGACTCTCTAAGAATCTTTCTCGCACCTCCCTGGCAGTTTCAAAACAAACCCATTAGTGATGAAACGCGTCAATGAAATTGAAAGAAAGATAGACTTTTCGCACTGCCCTTACTTTTTCCAAACCAAACCCATCAGTGACGATTTGCATATAAATGCATATGAATTTTCTTCTACCAATTCCAATGCCCACTGTGTTAGATGTTAAAGACCAACGCAGACATGTATGTACAAAACATGACTGGTTTCTGCATTGAAAACGATCTTAATTGTGAATTTTGGGTTTCTTGAAGTACACTTAATTCTCATGGGCCTACTATTATATAGCAACATGATATAGTCCATTTCTCTGTAACGTGCAGTGATGTCATAACATTGACGCAGCTTGTACGCACGCGTCAATGTATGCCATCTTTGTGCGCGAGTGTAAAAACGCCGTCGCTTTAAGCCAGCGCGTGCAGTTTACTGGTGCGCCCATCAAATCTCGCGCTGACGTCACGGCACAGAGGTAGGGAAGTTCAGTATAGCAGCTAAACTTTCTGAAAGGCTTTCTAATTTGACAAATTATAACATAAGGAATTTTATATTTAAGATCAATATTTAATGTCAAACGTATCGTCCTTTGAGAGTACAAAAAAGCTTGTTCTCGTTATTAAGATATACGCGTTTCGGAAAGAAACAGTACAAAATCACATTATTTGGAATGGTCTGCGCATGTGAATTCAACTAATACTTTAAACGAGAAACCAATATTTTTTTCAACACAATAATTTAAGTTAGACTGAAACCATAGATTGTAGATCTAGATTTCGTAGAGGGTATATAATACTATGCAGTCATTTACTTGATATTGAACATTAAGTCGATATAAATGATTGACGGTATTTCTAGTAGCTAACGGATTTGTGCACTGTGGGTGACCCGCGGTGCATTATCTGATGACCCCGTGCATTTCTATTACCCGTGCATTAGCTGACAGAGCCCAGTGCTTCTTGAAAAATAATGCATGCTGAAAACATGATATCTAACACAAAGGTAGATAAACATGATTATCGTAATGTGATTGCCAACAAAGTCTTTATCTACATCTTCACGTTTTTATAGGAGAGAGCGTTGTTTTTTTTTTCATTCAGTTGGAGTTTTGAATACAACTTTCTGGGGTAAATTTTTCCAAAGATCCAAATTTTCATTCCAAATCATAAAATGATTATTGTCTTACTCATTGACGCTTCAGATTACTCCTTGAGGGGTTATGATGGAATCAACCCTAGATTATGTAACAATCCCTGTTATATTTTTGCTACAAGGAACTGTGGGTCCATACATTGCCAACAAACACTTGTGTTAATAATGATAATGCGAAGAAACTTACACTATTTGAAGGCATGGACCGTATTCAAATTTTCCCCCGTAGGACTTGACATATTTTGTGATGTAGCTACTATTTGTAGATGAGCAAAATATCTTTTTTAAGTTCTTGTGACATAACAAATCTATTGACATATATATACCACACAAATCCCAGAAACAGCGTTAAAAATTATGACCCTTCTTATAAACCCCTTACCCCATTTTCAAGTTAAACTCATAACTGAGAGGGGCAAACACGATTTTTGATTCAGCACCCGTGAATTACCTAAAAAACCTTTAACACGAAATGCCGACATGATTTCCTTGAAGCACCAATAAGAGTTCCTGGATCAGTTAGTGCAGAGTTTAAACCAAGTTTAAAAGTTTCCCTCCCCATTGTCCCCCCCCCCCCCCCTTGGTCACTTTAACGTGACCAAGGGGGGGAGTTCATATGGACCACCAACATTTGTTTTCGCGCTGGCCCGCTTAACGCAGCATTTTCTTCTCTTTTTTTGGTATTGCCTGACTTTTACAGGACCTCCATTTCATACCAAAACAAAAACAAAACAAATCGTCCAGCCGTAAGTGATTTCTGTATGGGGGGCCCACTGCACGCCTCTTGGGCTCTACTAACGGAAATCGTCTGAAAATATCGTCTTAAAAATCAAAGAAACCAAACCGTAATTTTTTGCAACAAAAACACCTGTAAAAAATACATGCTGCCTAAAACTGCAATTTTGTGTCAATTATGTGTAATTTTAGGTTTTAGGAATAGATTATAATATAAATTAAGTTTTCAACTGTTTGATGTAAGCGCAAGGCTCATTGGGATTTTTTCCGCTTTTCGCCCAATTCGTGTGTTTTTGAAAACAATGGTTTGCCCCTAATTTTAAAGCCCCCATAATAAATTCATTTTATTGGCTGATTTGTTGTTGTCTTATTACCTTTCATCACCGGTGGTTAATTTTCGTGGGCAAAAAATCCTCTTCGTGAAAAAAAAAATCCCCCGGCCCTATAAGTTGAAAACCCTTGGTCAAGAATTGATCGTTCATCAGGAATACTATTATCACGAGAAACAAAGTCCAAACAAACATATTTACTTATACTATTTTCAGGATAAACCAAGATGACTTCCAGTAGACTCCTTTGTCGATTTTACAAAAGTTGCAATTACACGCAGGTTTCCTTAACTCCTAATCAATCGTATGGTTAGTTGCTCCATTGTTTGCGTATTTATTACATTTTTTGTCGAAGTCACGTGTCCCTAATAAACTATTCCATTCATTTACGGCATATAAAGTGGCGGTGTGAAAGACCGTTTGTCATATGTTGAATATATTGTTATCACTCACCGAATATTGTCTAGAAACACCTCCTTCCTCGAATAAGCCTGCCGAAAATACTAGAGTCGCAGTCACTATGACTAGTAAAAATCCTCAAATTCCTTGGCACAAGTTTTTCAGTACCATTCCATTCACACAGAGTATTAGAAAATACAAACAACCCCCTGGTTTTGGGGTACGTTATGATATCCAGATCACATGAGATCATTCATGTCAATGTATGTACAAGTAACCACCCCTGAACTGTGTCCTTGGTGGATGAGTAAGATTTTAAACAACTCATAGTGAGTATTGCAATAGTGTTTGTAACAAGCGTTACGTATGGGGTTGGTACTTTTTGTGACCCACTTTTTTTTCTGCTCCCATTGAATTCAGCAGCCTTGGACGGAATAGAAGTACAGTACCCCTGCACTTTATTCCGTCCGGCTGCCGATTCAACTGGAGCAGCAAAAAGTGGGGTCAAATGTACCAACCCGTTACTTATGAGGTTTCGGGTTTTTTTTGGTGTATTGTTGCGTGATTGAAGTATAAATTATTGCTGTCAAATTTATTTTTCCCCCCCCAAATGAATTGTGTGACGACCAACGTAACCAAGGTAACAAAATCCCGATTGAATACCCTTCTTAAACAGGACTGTTGGTTATACGTCGTTTTTTTGTCCGCCGACCTACGGTTTAAAAGTTTCAGAGTCCGTCGGACACTGAGCTTTACATCTGAGGGACCGACGGACACTAAGTTTTATGTTTCATTGTCCTAGGCTCTGGTTTTAAATTGGAACGTCCCATAGGAGTGTGTGTTACAATTTGGGTTTATGTCCGTCGGACACTGCGGTTTAAATCTGAGGGTCCTACTGAGTACTAATTTTATTTTTCATTGCCTAGGACTCCTGGTTTTACATTGGAACGTCCCATAGGACTGTGTTGATAATTTTTTTTGTCCGTCGGACACCAAGGTTTAAGTCGGAGAGGGTCCGGCGGATGCAGAGTCAATTTTTCAATGTCCCTGGGACTCCTGGTTTTAAAAATGGAGCGGTCCCCATAGGACTGTGTGTGCTGAATTGTTATTTGTCCGCCGGACACTAAGGTTTAAGTATGAGGGTCCGACGATAACTAATTTTTTGTTTCATTGTCTCGGGCTCCCTGTTTTTTAAATGGAGCGTTCCATAGGACGTCTGGGTTGATAAGTTGATTTTTTGTCTGCCGGACACAAGGTTTAAGTTTGAGAGTCCTGTGCGGACACTAAGGTTAAGTCTGAGAGTCCGAAGGGACTAGTTTCTATTTTTATTGGCCTAAGGGCCCTTGTTAAAATGGAGTGTCGCCATATGAAAAACGCTGTTTATGGAGTAGTTTTGTCCGCCGGCCTAAGGTTTAAATCGGAGAGTCTTCGGCACTAAGGTTTTTTTTTTTTTAAATCGAGGGCCCGACTTCTATGTTTCATGTCATAGACTCATTTGTTTTTAAAAATGGGGGTTCCCTATCGGACTTTGTCTTGTTAAAACGGGTTTTGACCGTCGGACACAAACGTTTACGTGTGAGAGTCTTGTCCCACCAAGATTTAAATCTAAGAATCCCTCAGACAACGAGGTTTAAATATGGAAGTCGGTGTGACGTGATGCAGTTATTATTTTGGCAAATATTTCAATTGGCTTATCTATAATTTATGTTTATGTGATTTTATCATGGTCTAAAGTCATATCGTCCATCAGCTCCGACTGCAGACAGACTACTACAAGCTTCCTTCCAATTGCGCCGGTCCAATGCCTAAGATTTTAATTTGGTCTGTTGGTCAAGAGTCGATAAAACAAACCAGCGTTTTGTTCATTTTTATTTACTGACCTTTGAAATGGCCGACTTAAAAACACATGGAATTACCCATTGATAAACTAGAAGTTATGATATTCGGGATTTTATATCATTTGCCTAAGATACCACCATCCTTGTATGACATCAGTCAAGTTGCAGCAAAATTTCAACGTCGTTAAGGACAACAGCTTGAACGGAGTGAATCATACCAAATGTATTTGGGTCTTTTTAATTTATGAAATATTCCCTGGAAATGCATATGTCACGTTTCCAAAACTTTCTCGAGAAACATTGTTATCACGACTCACGAAAGGATTGAAACACATTTTTCCCGGATCCCCTTTTATTTTGCATCATCTTATTTTTACCGTACCTCATCAATCAATAATAACATTCACATAACAATATAATACACCCCCCGACATAACAATAATACTGATGATGATGACTCTAGGCGCTAGACATAGAAATAGGAAAATTTATCATTATCATTATGTAGGCCTATGTGTTAATTATTTTAATTTAATAAATTGTTTAGATTGTTTGAGTGCCTAAAAGTGTCAGGAGGATGAGGCTCAGGAATCTCCTAGATTTGTGGTAAATACAAATATAATCGAGAACATTAATCAGTATGAACATTGATTGCGTCAATTGGTTTAGGCAGAGAGGAGGACTTCAGCAGTGTGTTGTCCAGAAATAATGCTGGTTATGGGGGGACCTGATACTGACTTGTTAGGCAATTGCAGTGCTGGGGTACCGGAAGCCTAGATTTGAGGACGCAGTGCTGAGAACTGCAGGAATCACAGAAGAATGGAATAACAATGCTATTGATTATATGTGGATTAACACCCATTTTGTGCATTGCATTTTGAGAAACTTCTTTGCAGCTACTCGGGTTGACATGATAGTCTATACTGAAGAGTGTGTGTACTTTGTGCAAAAATAGTGTATAAAATAGTGCATTTTTCCTCCCGTTGTGGACCCTTGACATATGTGTGTGACCTTGACCTCAGATTTGTTCTGCTCTCAGGTCAGCGGTCATAGTGCATTTATATGCCAAATGACCTTTAGAGGACCTTTGACCTTTGGTCAATCTGAACCTCGCAAACAAGTTCAGACCCTCCTCCCTTACCATCATGCCAAATATCAGTTTTCCCATTATGTCAAAGCATAACGAAACCCATAGCCGGACAGACAGACTCGCAAACAGACAGATCTCAATTTTATTGCGATACAAGGAAAAACTCTGTCTTATCCTGGTTTAAACGAAGAGGGTTATGAATCATCCACGCATTGATGACATCAATATAAGAAGATAACTGTTGAGCACGCGTTGGCAATCACCTCAGATCTGGACAAACTTCGGCATAAAGTGTAAATCATCAGCATAAGCGTGAAACAATATCAAAAAGCACGCACGATATTGCCAACGGGGGATGTATATAAATAAACCGTGGGGCCGATGATTGGAGGGGGGCCCTTGGCAACGAACATCTCAAAACAGGGTCATCAGAGATTCCCATTCAATAAGGACACTCTGGTCCGCGATCTCTTATGTAGTGGAAACCAGATTAGCATGTGCTTGAGCCAAATGTGATTCCCGTCTGCTACAAAAATATCGTGATCGACTGTATCGAAGGCAGCAAGGGGTTTCAAGATTATAAACCTCCTCGTGGTGACCCCGGTAATGATCTTTTCAGGGCGAATGATAATCAACTGAGGCTACGCTAACATCTGTTGTCTTTTTTAATCACTGTCTTTTTAATTCACTGTCGTCTTTTTTCTCACTGTATTTAATCCATGAGGCCCCCCCGGGCCCCCCCCGTCAAAGGAAACTATTGATGCACGCCGGACACTTGCCCTTATCAGGGCAGGCATCACCAGATGTCAAGCCAGATGGCATCTCAGTGCTCCAACTAAACGTGGTAGGTGCATAGGGAAAAGATAAACATAATCGAACACCTCACACACAAGCAAAAGTCACTGCGATCTCTCCAAGAGACACACGCTACGACTGTTCCAGTCTGAACATCTGCGGCTACCGGGGCGGCTACACCCGAGCTGCACACCCACAACAAGAGCGCTACTCACGGGATTGCCACCTTTGCTAGCAACTCAGGCCCAATGGAAACAAATTTCACAACCTTCACCTGGAGACTCCACCCTGGAATGGGCCAAAACACAAATTGCAGGTGTTCATGTCACCAATGTCTACAAGCCACCTAACCATCGGCCTTCAAGCCGAACTCTCTACCAACCTATGGTGCACCCTGCATTTATTGCTGGCGACCTTAACAGTCATAGCATTTTTGCCCCCCCTTGGGGTTACAGGAAAACCTACCCTAGAGGACTGGGCCGCAAAATCCGGTGTACAACCTCTGCACGACCCCAAGCAACAGACAACTTTCAACTCTGGAGGTGGGAATACGTCTACAAACATGAACTTGCTTTTGCAAACATGGACACCATCTCCATTCACCCTACTGTTCTCGACGCTTTCCGAAGTCCAACAAAGGGGGGGGCCATCACTGATTTTCACTAAGGCGAGCCTTGCAAGCCTGTACCAACCAAAAGGTAGTGAAAAGGTGGAACTTCCACAAGGCAGATTGGGACCATTTCACAATCCTGGTGGATTCAGAGTGCCCAACCTCCGACAACCAACCTCCTCCAACCTGGACAATTCTTACACGCACTGTGTCACGCTTTTATTAATATAGCACAGAAGACCATCCCCAGGCCACGTGGCTGCCGTCCGCAAGTTACATCCCATCCTTGATGATGAATGTGATCCTTTACAATGATTTCCTGATTTCTGAAACCCGGGGAAGAAGCGTCATTTTTATCCCGGCTTCAGATCTGACAAACTGCTTGGACAGGAAACGCATGTGAGCGCCTGGGAGGAGACGGTCCAAGGAAATCGACTTCAACCACTCTCCAGCAGGAAAGCCTGGAATACTATAAACCGCCTCACCGGCAGAATTCCCAAACCATCAAAATGTCCAGTAACTGCCAACTCTTGCTAGCAATTCCTCTCAAAGGGGTCTTTTCAAACATTGATAAGGATCGCACTCGCTCTGTCAAAAAGAGATCACCAAACTTCGTCGAGCCTCCGGCGTTGACTGGTCACTTTCAACAATCCTTCTCACTAGAGCCTACCTCTGCTTCAGCCAACTAAAGATTGGAAAAGCCCAGTGCCCTGACAACATACCATCATAGTTCATGATGCAATGCGGGCCACGATGTCTAGAATGGCCCAGAGTTCTACACATGTTGTCTTACCACCAGTCCTTACCAACGATCTGGAGGAGAGCTCACATCGCACGCCCCAACCAACAAGGCCGGTCGACAACCTAAGAATTACCGCCCAATATCACTACCGTGTATTTCCTTGAGGGGATGAGCTGGCCCGGCTGGAGCCCGTCGTCGAACCCATCCTGCCTGACGAACACCTGATTTCGCCGTTGGTCGGAAGCCCTGTCCACCAGATCGTAAAACTCACGAAAGCGTTCGTTCGTTCGTGTCCACAAGTCAAATTCGTATGGCTTGTGGGGGTGTCAGGATTGATTCAACTGGAAAATAAGCTGGTCCGGGCCGCGTGTATCTATTATACGGACGCTCCTAACTTGGCCCGCGTTTTTTTTTTTTTGAACTGGGGTCGATGGTACAGTCAGGGGTTTACACCCTACTCTTATTCCACCTGCCTGCGATGTACATTACAGTTGTGACTCTCTGGTACACGGAACCGACGGCTTAACGTCCCCTCCGAAGGACGGGATGCTTCTGATTCATTTACTAATTCCAAAGTGGATCCCCATGGAGGAGAGGCGGTATTCGTATTTATCAATAGCTCGATACAGATTAATCCATAATTAAGCACCCGAGTGAATCCCAGCAGTGGCCCCCCGGGATTCGAACCCGGATTTTTGTTTTGGGTTATTTGCGCCATAGGCAAGCACCCTACCACTAAGAACCAACCACGCTCTCCCACTCACAAAATGATTATTTCGGAAGCTTTGAAAAGCGCCTAAAGGCAGTCGTCATCTTGGGTGACCTTACTGCGGTACTACCCCGTGTGGCAACCAGGGGGCCTGAACACTCAAGCTTCTCAGGCCTCCCCCGGATCGTCACCGTCACCTTGTAACATCATATCGTCGCCCACATCACATACTGGTCTTATCTGACTAAATGCCTTCTCGAAAAATCGCCATTGACAATTTACCGGAGATTTCATGTTTACTATGGGAATAAACATTAACAATTTTACCTTTTAAATTTTGCATCATGAAGAAAACTTCTGAATTTTTAGTTTTAACCTCGCTGAGTTTTGAAAGTGCAATTGTATTCATGATAACAGCTACAAGTCCTAGTCTGTATGTAAAACGCAAAAAGTCGTATTCTCACATAAGACGCTAATTCTCACCGTTATATTTCCATGCGTTCAGATAGATCTCACTATGTGAAACAACGAAATGTCACGCACTAGGCAGATAAGACGCACATAGATCTGCATGTGAAAACGTAAACAGCTTTTTTACGAACAACGTTAATTATACCCTATTGTAAATTAACGTGGTTAAATGAAACATAAGACATGTGAATGGTAATCGCGATTATGCAGTTTTTTATTTTTTTTATCAAAATTTTAAGTAATATCTCACCAATTAAGTCCACTTCATGATGGTAACTTTTGGTGCATGTATATCCATAACCTTATAAGTACCAATATGCAAACTATCTCAAAAAGTAAAAATGTCAGATAAGAACAGTATGTGATGTGGGCCGACGATATGTTAACATGCTTACAACCGTAGCTTTATTCTCAAGACAGTGATGGGCAGAGTAGTCGTCTGCCGTCGTCTGAGAACCGCAGTACCACAAGGATCTGTACTGGCTCCTATGTTGTTCAACTTGTATATCAGCGATTTACCTCAAACACTCCAGACAATATGGCTACGCCGACGATCTTGCCCTCCTCCACTCGGTTTATTGCCATTTGGTCTAATCCATTTGGTCTAATCGCCATTGGTTCTAACTTCAATTTGTCTAAACCCATATTGTCTAATACCATTTGTCTAATAGCCATTAAGTCTAACGTCCAATTTATCTAACAACCAAAATGTCTAATAGCCATTTGGTCTAATGCCCATCTAGTCTACTGCCCATTTTGTCTACTACCATTTGGTCTAATAACCACAAACACCATTTGGTCTAATATCCATTTGGTCTAATATCCATTTGGTCTAATATCCATTTGGTCTAATATCCATTTGGTCTAATATCCATTTGGTCTAATATCCATTTGGTCTAATATCCATTTGGTCTAATATCCATTTGGTCTAATATCCATTTGGTCTAATATCCATTTGGTCTAATATCCATTTGGTCTAATGTCCACCTAGTTCAATATCTATTTGGTCTAATACCCATTTGGACCAGATTGACATTAGACCAAATGGATATTAGACCAAACTGGATATTAGACCAAATGGGTATTAGACCAAATGGGTATTAGACCAAATGGGTATTAGACCAAATGGATATTAGACAAAATGAATATTAGACCAATTGGATATTAGACCAAATGGATATTAGACCAAATGGATATTAGACCAAATGGGTATTAGACCAAATGGGTATTAGACCAAATGGATATTAGACCAAATGGATATTAGACCAAATGGATATTAGACCAGATGAATATGAGACTACGTGGCTGTTAGACTAAATGGTTATTAGCCTAAATGGTTATTAGCCTAAATGGTATTAGACCAATTAGAGTTAGCCAAAATGGCCATTAGACCAAGTGAGATTAGACCAAATGGCAAGTCACCCTCCACTCGGACAGCAACTGGACAGAAGTAGAAAGCACACTCAATACAGACATGGCCCTACTTGCAGCATATCTCAAGACCTGGAGAGAGAAGCTGAGCGAAGCCAAGACCACCGCTACTGCCTTACACCTCAAGTTACCAAGAGGCTCATCGCCGGACTTCAAAACACCTCAATGAAGCCACGCCATACAATCCTACACCAACCTACTGGGAGCGAAGCTTGGACCGGCATCTCGAGTCAGTATGCGCCAAGGATATTCGAGGAATAACCTCCTGTGCCGACTTGCTGGATCTCCATGGGGTGCCAGCCTAACGACCCGACAGCACCACGCTTGGCTCTGGTTCGCATGCTGAATATGCCGCCCCAGCATGGTGCAAAACAGGCTCTCACACAAAGAAGCTGGACACAGTACTCAACGAAAACCTTGAGAACCATCACGGATGCTCCGTCTTACTCCATCTGAATTCCTTACCAGTGCCTTCAGGAATTGCACCTGCAGTACTTCGGAGAGAACACCACACGCAACAAACTAGTGAATAGGCCATGTGGACAACAAGCACGCCTGCCAACACTGTCAAAGAATCACACAAACTCGGTAGCAAAGACTGCGCTCTCGACGACTTTCTGCCGACACGCTGCTAAACTATCCAGTTCCCCATTCAAACACTTACAGACATGGAATACTTTGCCTGGCAAGATACCCAAGACCAGATCAACCTCTATACAATAAGACAGAACTCCTACCTGGCAGCAATCTCCCCGCAAGGAATGGGTCACCTTAAACCGGATTCGCACGGAGTCGGTCGCTCAACAGCAACATGCACCGATGGGGGCTGCGTAAATCTCCAGCCTGCCAATTAACGTGGCTCTCCATCACAGCTGCGGATCACATTCTCAATGAGTTGATCCTACCTTTCGTCCAACGGTGGACACAGATTTCTCAAACCCCAACCAATAAACAGTGTACTGGCTCCACCGTCTACAAAATATTTAGCTGCTGCTACGCAGAAGAAGGCAGCGACAGGTCGACCATGAGGAAAGCTTTATTTTATCAAGGGGCAGAGAAGATCATCTTGACCTTAAGGAGAGCGTCTTGGACTATGCAAACCATTTACGTGTCGTCTTCTTGGCACACAGCGCCGCGCATTGTTACAATTACGGTCAGAAAGTAATTTGAGCCACGCGACTTGGCAAAAATCTTCACCACAGCGCTAGGGAGTTCACAAATTTTCGGCGGTAACATGCCCTAGTGGCGGTAGACGTTTCATATAGAAGTCCCATCATGCCTTCCGTCAAGCGCTACGCACAACGCCATACAGCGCATGGCGGAATCAATTGTAAACCTCTTTGAATGCATGGGACTCTATATGAAACGTCTTACCAGGGGCTGACACGTACACAACAACTTGGTAACATATTCGACCCGCGCATAGTGTGATTTGAGATTTTTGTACCACTGGATATTGCGCAAAATAGTTGGCCTATCGTAACGATTATGCACCAAAATATTCCTAATTAAATTTCTAGTTAGCTGACTAGCTTATAATCATAAGTTTATATTTGGAAAAAGACGAAAAAACGTGAAAAATACAGGAAACAAATTCTTACCTTATAGCTGGCACAATTCTCGATTGCTGCTGTAAAGTCATGCCAAACTCCAGGCACTCAAAAATTAGTGAGCTAATTGGTCTTTTTTGTCAGGAACCCATTTCTAACAGTCAGATCGACCACCTGATGCGTCGTTTTCGCGATATCCAAGGTACCGCGAACCGTTTTTTCATTCCTTGTTCAGCTACTCACAGACCTTAACCAAGCGTCTGGCTGCTAGGGAGTCCCAGGACGTAGCGCATGTCTAAGAAGAGAGCGGCCAATTAGCGATGCGGAAAAAGGAAAATGGTGGCGCTGTTCCTTAGTCCCAGCAGTAAGTTTATGGGAGCGTAAATGGTGGGTATGGTGGGACTGCTTGTACGCAGATGAAGATGCTCACACAAGAATATTGACTGCCACATGGTCCATAACTGACGTGACGTACGCTGCCTTCTCAATGACTTTAGAGAGAAAGGGTAAGTTGGCTATAGGCCGATAGTTCTTAAGACAGTTTTTGTCAGCCTTGCTCTTCTTATCACGGGTTTAAATGATTCATTTAGAGCAGAAGGGAAAATGCCGCTGGAAAGCGAAGCATTAACAATTCTAGTGATTAAGGGAGCCAAGATGTCAAGGTTCTTTTTGACAAGCCAGGATGGGATTGTATCCAAGGAAAAAGATGTATTTGTGAAATTGTCTAATAATATCAGCAACGTCGTCACTTCCAAACAACTGAAATTCGGATAGAAAACATTGAGGATACAGTGTCATATTCATTAGATGGCACTAGCAGAGCATTCTTAGAAATAACATCTCCCGGATTTTTCAACTTTCTCTATGAAAAAAGTGAAGAACTTGTTGGCAATGTCATGCTGGAATCAGAATCAGGTAAGATCTTGGAGCTTATAAGAAGGCCGTTGATAGTGTGATACATTTCTTTAGATTTAGAAGAGCGGCACTTTTATGTGCAAAAAACCTGATCTTAGATTCCATTATGAGTTTGAAAACAGTTCCTTCTGCAGGCTACATTGTTCTTTGTCCTCTTCGGACCGACTTTTCTTCCATCGGCGTTCCAGTCTGCGCCTTTCATGTCTGCTTCGTGGATTCACATCGTTATAAAACCAGGGAAGCCTAGCTTGACTAACATTGTCTTTGTGATCATAGGGACCCTTTCACTTAAAACGAAGAGGATGTCATCACAAGGACAATCAGGATCGTCAAAGCGCTGTATATATAAAATAGATATTGCGTTTTCCTGGAATTCATATTGTAAACACTCCTAATTTCGCCATTCTAGTTCAACTTAAAATAAAATTATTATAAAAAACACTTAAAATTTTAAAAACATACATTAATAAACGTTTTGATTATTATTTGGAATGACTTTTATAGATATTTACGCAAAAGGTGTGATCTGTAACCCCCATCTTACCTTAGTGTATAAGGGCTTGTGCAACTCCCGTTTGTGTATAAGGGGTCCATGTTGACCCCCCCACCTGAACCCACGTTTTGCAGGTGTAATTTTTTACCAACACTTCTGTCATTAATGGGGTACATCAACAGACCACATAGCAAAATGGCTGTCCAAAATCGATTTGTCAACCGTACCACAATTTCTCCCCGCCTAAAATGAAAACTACTCCCAAGGACTTTTCCCATGAAATTTGGCTCATAATATGAGAACATAAATACATTTACATTGCTGAAATAAAAATTCAAAAAGTTACTCCAGTACATGTAGGGGCAAAACAAATTTTGAATAGTCACGCACTAAAATTCAAATTAATGCTATTATCATAAAACAAACGCCATTGCCGATTTGATTTTTTCCCCCCCAAAACATGGCAAATTGTATTTAGGCAATTACATAAGTTTGGGCAAAAGTTATTTATTTTACCGTTAAAAATGGCGTACGAAAAACAAAATGTGGTTCCACGTGGACCCCCCCCCCAACACTTACGTGTTAAAGATATCACAAAAATCGACCTGCTATTGTTTGCAATTTCTCAGATCGTTAAAAACTTACAAGAATGCCACCAAAGCGCTTTCAGGTCCATAATTATCGCATTTGTACTGTCTACGATCCCTGGTTAAGGATCACGAAATGATACAAATCTTAAAGACAAACTCTCAACTATCTTAATGATTCAGGGTCCTTTTATGTTCTATAGTAGTTAAAAACTCATTTTTGAAGCGTGTAACTAAGTGTGAAATTATATTAAAGCCGATTTTTTTCTGGGATCTATTCTTAAGAAGTAACTTTTTCGACCGTTTTTTTTCTAATATGGTTTTATATCCCAGATTATTTTAATTATGGAGAATTTATACACATGTTGTCAATTAATTTTACCTGCACAACTGCAACTCATTATGCAAAACACATCCCAATAATATTGGATTTTTTAACAAACTTGGACTGACCCAGAACGAATACCGGAGTTATTGGACTGGTGTATGTACCCCTTTGGGTTCCGTGTATATACGGAAAAAATTACTTTTTCTTCACAATCCGACTACATACATACAACATACATACATACACACATACATACATACACACATAACATACACATACACACATACATTCATGCTACATACATACATATTTCATCTTTAATTCATTGATCATCATGAAAAATCATGAAGCCCAACCGAAGCGGCACACAAGCATTACATTGAATATATGAACACCCCACATGATACTCATTAAACGGTCCCGAGCCAAGTGAAAAAAAAATCAAATTTCTCTGATGATTTTATATCTGATTCTCCCATTAGATTGGTGCCAATTATAACGCTTAACTAGCAATATTTGGCAACAGCTTTAGCAACAACGTTGGGCCGGAGACCAAGGATTTTCAATCCACTACGAAATCGATATATAAGGGACATACCTGAGCGAATTCGATCACAAGACGATGATGTTGCCTAAATCCGCAGATAGTAAGCAGATTGCAAAGAGGCTGGTACTTGTTGATTTAGCTTTATAGCAGTCCTCAATGAAGCGTCAAAGGGACAAGATATTTCAACTATAAAGCACTTCATATTCTCATAATCAATGAGGAATAGATCTGGGTTTTCCTTTGCTTAGACCCTTGAAATTTGACAAATTGTATTTCCCCTCATCGTTATTTGTGATAAAGATCATCGAAATGTCATTTTCCGTGGTAAATAGTCATAGATTGTTATATTTCGATATCTCTTTTTGTAAGATTTTTAACCATAATATTATGCGCTCGCATCTAATTATTCTAAATTCAATGTAGCCATTTGCAACATGTGAAATTGTGTCATAGTGTGATTATCAAGAGTGCAATCCTGCCTAACCTGAGGATACACATACATGAAGCAAAGGATAGTTGCAGCGATCTGATCCTCGCCTTAGTGATGAACTTGATAACGTCATCACTTAAGTCACACCGTTCTTCAGGTGTTCCATTGAACATGCATAATCTGTCTTCTCGAAGGTCAGCAAGTTTTCCCTGTGATTCAAGTTCTTCCCAGTTCATTCAGTTCCAATTTGTTGCCTTTCGATAATTAAAATTGATATCTTTTTATGGACGCGTTATGATATCGTCACCAGCCTTTATGGAATAATCCTCATTCACCTTAATTAAGAAATCTCAAGTTTAGAGCAAATGTTGTTTAATTCGAGCCATGAGGATTTACTCAAACTGTTTCTTTTGTTCTTAACAATTAGTCCAATCTGGTCGATTTCATATCCTGCAAAGTTATTGTTTGATCAGTTTTACTTTTACTTCCTTTTCTGAAGATGTAGTTTCAGGGATTTTCGGCCGTTCTTCGGACCAATTCGTCGTTGAAATTCAACATCAATTTCAATACATGTGTAATAAACCAAACAATTACCACAAGACTGGAAGAAATAAAAAATCATTTTGATTCCGAAAAAAGGGCGTGATTTGGAACAAATTGATAATTGGCGATCCAATGTTCTTTAACCAGTGTTATGTAAAGTGTACATGATTTTGCTCAAGGAACGCATAGTTCCTTGGTTAGTTGATGAAAACAGGATGTGTCCAAAACAAAAGGATTGTAAAATTGCTCATTATATATTGATTTTGCGAAAAAAAAGCAAAACACAGGCCATAATTAATATTTGCTTTTCCTTAGTACATGTAAACAAGAAACAAGACAAAGCTCACAGCGAACATTTTTCGTTTGTATTTGCAAGTATGAAAAACAAACAAAAAACGGAAAAAGGTCAATAATTTGAACATTCCTCCCTGCTACCATTTTTTTAACAAGGAAAACAAAAATTGATTACATAATTTACAATGAATGATTCGCGTTTTTCTGAATGAAAAGCAAGCAAAGGAAAATTGGAAAAGGTCCCTAATTTAAGCTTTTGTTCTTCTTGCATGCATTTCTCAACAAGAAAGGAAGTTCCATTAAACACTATAAGATGAAAAAGAAACAAAGGGAAGAATGATAATTTGTTGCTGTATTTTTAAAACCAAGAAAAATTATAGTTTAAAAAATTATTAAAAAAAGAAAAAACCTAAAAAATTAAAAAAAAAAACGGCAAACGATCATAGTAAACCGATTTTTGTTTTCCGTGTTCGTTTTGTTGTCTTTCTCGTATATACTTAGCAAAAAGTGAATGAAAATCAATGGAGTCAGTTAATCGTTTCATCATTTTAAATATAGGGAAAATGAAAATTGAAAAACAGATATTTCTCCTCATTTCTGTTTTTTTTTTGCTACATTTGAAATACCATGCCTCTGAGAGATTGAAAAGATCATAGACACTCTAAACATGTATTACTTTACGTTTATAATGCGCCGCTTATGTTAAATGTGGAGAGTAACATGTTACACACAGATCAGTCTTACTTTAGCATGAGCGGCTTGTATAATATTTTACCCAAACAACGCTTTGCCCTTTAACTCAACATTTGTTGACATTGTTCATCGGGGACAACATACCTCATCTTAAAAAGTTCTTGAGTGCTGATGACAGTCTCAGTATATCACGGAATTCTAATTCGAAATTAGTCTTGAAATCGTTTTCGAAACCCCTTGCATCCTCACTATATTTCTTAAACAGGTCCTTAAGATCGCTACCGTTACAGAAATCCAAAGAAGACTTAAGCTGTGGTAGCTTGATTTCTTCAAACCATTGCTGGACACGTTCTATGGACCACGTACTTGCATCGCTTTCGGCACCCCCAGATTTCTTCTTTTTTGCTGGACCTTTGCAATGTAAAATGTGCAAAATTAATTACTATAACTTTTATTAACATTAATAAACGTTCAGGATTCCCTTCGGTTCTAATTGTGCAACGAAACATTAATAATAAAACAATATAAAGAGAAAAATGAAGAGTCCTTAACAAGGAGGAGGAGGAGGAGGATGATTGATGAGGATGGATGGATATGATGATGATGATGATGATGATGATGATGATGATGATGATGATGATGATGATGATGATGATGATGATGCGTATGGTGCAATTTTGAACATAGCTGCGTATCCATAACACTACCTTAATGTGCAATTGGAAGTGTATGAATTATGTGTATTGTATAATAGAGTACACATGGCGGGACACATGGTCCAAGGACTTGTTGACTTTAAGGACATTGGGGAAGATGTTTGTGTAAAACAATTGCATACTAGTACAACTCTGAACAGCAAAATATTTTATTATTCATAACAGGGATCTATACGATAAATATTGTAATGAGTAAACAACAACTTACGAGTATCTTCATCAGCGTCACTTAATTTTAGGCATCGTCTACTTATTACTTTCTTTAGTTCCGGGATGGTGGTCTGTACTCCTCTTCTGAACGAACGTTGTAATACAGCTTTGTTCCAATAAGGATATCTAGCCAGCCTTCAGGTTTATAATCATTTTGGACCAAAAGCGGGATGACTTTTTCTCTTTCTTGTAGGCAAAAGTAGCTTCTGTATCATGGAAGAAAAACGGTAGACACAGACGAGTCATAAGCAGATTCACATTGGTCAATCGGCTGAGATCGAGGTATATTCTACAGTGTTAAAAATGTTCTTAAACACGTCGTTTTAACTGTCAGCCGGGACGGGATTCGAAACGTGCAAATAACTGTAAAAAGGGACTCGAAATGGGCAAATAACTGTAAAAAAACATCGTTTTAAATGTTGTGAGTCCCAGCTGCCAGTCAAAACGACGTTATTTTACTGAACATTTTTAAAGAGAAGTCAAAATGGCAAAGGATGTGGCCCTGATTTAAATTGTTTATATATTTTTTTACATTTGCTATATATTTATGTTCTTAAAAAATCAGATGATGAATAAAACGAGAGAAAAGCTACTATTTGTAAGCACTTTTTTAGGACTTGGAATCGGCTCCCGGCGAAATGGGCGGATATTGGGCGATGTTTATGATGACGTCACGGTGGTTTCTCATTCACACTCCAGGGCACCGCCATTGGACGATTGCGTCAAATTATTTGTTCTGCCATCAATACATCTGCCATATTTTCTGCCATTTCATACTGCTTCGACTTAGCAGAAACATGGCGGAACTGGTTGCTGTGTGTCCACTGCAGTATGGAACCGTTGTTATGTCCCTTAGCTGTCGAAACTCTGGTAATATTCCCAACCGCGGAAGCTCCAAACTGAGTGTGATTGAATGACGTGAAAATTGATTACGGGAATCGGCAGACTTCACAGTCAGAGGCCTGGCCAGATCCATGACAAAACTGGTAACCACCGTGACGTCATCGCGAAACCGTGTTGCCAAACTCTTTTTAAAAAGTTCTCATTGTGGAGCTACTTGGGTTGGTGATGTTTTGAATTTCAATCTCCTCTCTCAACCGTGCACCAATTTTTAACAAAATACAATCTAAAATGAATCACCACATTTTCGTTACGCAATAGAGTATTACTGGCGGATCACATTTAGCAAGCCCGCCCCGTGATATTATCCTCTGGATCCGCCAGAAGAGATAGACAGACGTACGGACAGACAGACATACAGGTGGATGGAACAAAAGAACAGGCAAATAGGTACTGTTTTAGTACGAATGTTTGGTATCACGTTTGTAGATTTTGTTGTTTGTTGTTGTCGTGGTTGTTGTTATGGTTGTGTTGTTGCTGAAGTTGCTGTTGTTATTTTGAAAACATTAGGATTAGATTACTCTTATATATATTTTATTAGTTGAGACCAGGTTTACAAAGGAAATCCCAATTTATCCCAAAATGTTGAGCTCCTTGATGTGATGTCTGCCATGAATTCTCCCATGCCCTCTCTCCATAGGAAAGTGTAGTTTCGCCACTGGAAAAGTTTAACGATTGTCAGTTCATTGCTATATTAAGGGGGAGCAGCTACTAATCCAATTTCCCCCAAATACTTTTTAATTTTAATCATAAATGATACACACACTATAATAGGACAATGTAGATGTATTTCATACCTGAACGGCAGCTTTGGCTTGCGTGATACGAACGAGAAATACACATCAGAACAACTTCAGATTTCATCACGGCGTCGGCCATGGCGTCAGGATATCGTCCTCTAATAGTAAATTTGAAAAGAAAATGATACGGGCAATTAACACCGAAACTCCTATCATAGGATTAAACATCTCACTTAGTCTATTGCTAATAATTGGTGGTGGTGGTAGTAGTAGTAGTATAGTAGTAGTAGTAGTAGTAGTAGTAGTAGTGTAGTAGTAGTAGTAGTAGTAGTAGTAGTAGCAGTAGCAGTAGCAGTAGCAGTAGCAGTAGTAGTAGTAGTAGAGTAGTAGTAGTAGTAGTAGCAGTAGCAGTAGCAGTAGCAGTAGCAGTAGCAGTAGCAGTAGCAGTAGTAGTAGTAGTAGTAGTAGTAGTAGTGTAGTAGTAGTAGTAGGAGGAGGAGGAGGAGGAGGAGGAGGGGGAGGAGGAGAAGGAGGAGGACAGGCGCGTAGCCCATCCGGTGGTTCCGAGGGGGCAATTTCACGGTAGGTTCAACTACTATCGCAGGATATACAAGAATTTATCGGTCTCGCTGTGAGTTTGAAAATATTGCGCTCTTCGCTCGCGGACTCGCTCAATATTTTCAAAATCATAGCTCGACCAATAAATTCTTGTATCCTACTCAAATCATCCAATATTAAATCAAACTTGGGGTTAAGGTCCAATGGGGGTTCCTTCATGTGTGCATGATGTCAAAAGTCATGGACCGAGGTCATAGGTTATTGAGTTTCTGTTCCCATACTACCATCTTGACAGGGGGATCACGCAAGTTTACTTGCTGTATTTTTTTTACAATTCATTTCTGTCATTAGATGACATACCGTATTAGCTTACCCATTCTGTCTACATCCAATAAGACCTTATATCCCCAAGTTGCAGGATAGAGTTTTGACTAAAACGGGATTAAAACAAGATGTTAAAACCTTAATTGTCTGGTACATAGTTTGGTATCGATGAGAGGAAAATGCTATAGCTATCCACTGGTGTCAAAATTATTATGACGAATTCCCGAGTGTGGGGGTGGTAAACCCCAGTAAATCGTGTTGCCAAAAAAGGCTTGGTAAGACCAGGGCTAAATACCAAATTACCAATAGAACCGGAAGACTGGAATATGCTTACGATTTAACGTTGTGCGTAAATCCTAAATACTTATTCCCAGTATGCTTAAAGGATTCTTAATACGGTTACATATTTGGTATTTTAGCTTCTGTAGAGTTTTCTAGCTATAATTACCTATCATATGCTTGGCTGCATTCTTGATGCAGTATCGTAGATAATGGTGTTTAAAAGTGCGTTTCAATTATGGCATATAATTCAGTATCTTTACGTTGTTTGAAGATAACAAAGCAGCAACCATTTCAATTATACATTTGAATAAAAAGGAAGTAATATATATTACTGTGGAATTTCGTTTACGTCTATAAACTAAATAGAATTAATGTTTGATTTCCACCACTATTGTAGATTGATGGCGTGGAGAAAGTACAGTCGAAATATGGCAAAGTATTCAATTTTCTTTATGTTATTATTTGACTATAACAAAAGCGGCACCGATTCAGTGATAAGTTTGAATATGAAGAAAGGTAGAATTACGTCACTTTGGCCAAGTTTGAATTTGTTTATTTAAAATATAAACATAATAGGAATGTCTGGTGAATTGACACTGGTTAAATTAATGATCATCGAGTTTCACTGCTATGCTGCAAGAATATTATATGATTGCGATTTAGCACTATTTTAAGGGCTTTGTTATGTTACCCATTATAGCGCTTTCCGTATGCCAACGGTATCCAACGACAACTACTTGTCATGTATCGGAAGCTGATGGGGGGAAGCTCCAAATCAACTCAATATTTCCATATTACATATGCATAAAAAAACCACCGAAGTTCATTATGTCGTAATAAAAATTATACCAATATAAAACATATCGAGGGTTGACAAACAGACGGACGTAACTCAATTCTTTTTGGATTTTGAGGTTGGTACCAAAAACCAACGGTAACACATACAGATTCTAAAAAACCATAAACCCTTAACTCAGTTTACTTCCTTTATGATCCTATAAGCAAAATAACATTCACCACATCTCAAAGGTGCACACTTGTTTACTAACAGAAAGCCTTAACTATGATGGTAATGTATTTTGCCAAAACAATGGTTGAGGCTTAATAGCTTGCACAATTGCAAGAATTTCAAACAGCTTTTAGCTCCCTACCCACTTATATTGAGGATTTCTTTTAAAACATTCCAAAGGGATGACATGCGTAAAACTCTGATTGATAATAATGTGTCAATCATAGGCATGATTACGATGTAACTCACCGAGTACCGTTTTCAGTTACAATCAAGAAAAAGACGTTAATCAGCATTAAAAAGAAATATAAAGATTTCTTTCAATTTTATGCTGTTCATAATTAAAAAATTGTTCGTTGTTTACTAAAGTTTCTATAATGTTTTGCTACAGTACCATATATGAGCTTTATGAGAGTTTACATTTGGAGTAATGAATAGATTGCTTTAGTAGAAAATATTTAAAATCAATTTCTCAAAAGCAGTATTTTGAGTTAAGGCTTTCGATTGTCAACCTCGATATGACCCCAGGAAAACCAATTATTCTATGCGTTTGTATTTTTAATGAGTTGTATTTGTATTGAATGTACAAAGTGTTTAGCTGATTTTGCACTCTTTAGATTTTGTGTAAGGAATTCCATAAATTGGTCTGCATATTCCGAATGATTGACTCCTGAAAACATACTTTTTTTTGGTTCAAATTCAAAATATAACCCCCCCCCATTTTTAATTTTCTCGTAAGATAAGTGAATGTATTGCGTCGGATACACGGAACAACACATCAAAAGTATTAAAAATCAAGATTGTTTCCATTACGAGCCCCAAAACCTAAATTGCGAAATGGTTTTTGTGTCGTCTGCAAGAAATTGCACACGAGGCACATTATATGGTCGTATGTGGTTGTGTGTATGGGTGTGTGTGTGTGGCTGTGTGTGGGTGTGTGTTGTGTGTGTGTGTGTGCGCGGTGTGTGTGTTTGTGTGGGTTGTGTATGTGTGTGTCTGTGCAGTCCAAAATGTGAACCCCTTTTTTAAAAAAATATATTGCATTTGCCGTATGAGTTCCGTAAAGGCTCGGAGAGGTAACTTGGTGGAAAGGAGAGGGGCTGGGGTGGGTGACATGTTGGACCTCATGGACCTTAGTACCTCATGTGACTTTGCCCCATCACCAACCGCGACGCAGACGACACTCGCGGGGACCGCGATGGATTTATTTATTTATTTCCGGTTATTTTTGAAGGAATTTCCCAGAAATGCCTGAATCAAAAAAATCGGACAAATTTGAAAAACAGCTGGAAGTTATTAGTTTTAAAAAACAGAAATACCAAATTCGGATCCACCTATATAAAAAAAAAAACATCCATCGCTGAGGCCTTCTTGGGCAAAAAATCAAATTTTCGGCAGTTCATACAATAAAAATACAATTAATGAAAAGGCGGTTCAAATTTCTCCAAAAAAAAATGTGCGCGGCCTACGGAAACAAACTTTTTGGGGGCCTTAGGCAGAGAAAAATAAAATGAAAAACTGGTTTGAGGGAAAACATTGATTTGTGATGTTCTGAAAATTAGTGATGGTCCGAGAATATTCGTCTTATAAAATGATTTTTTTTATTTGTCTACCTCAGGTTCAAGAATACCCAATGAACGATACATTACACTGTTTTGCAACTACTAACAAACATATCAACGACCTACTAAAATTTTAACTACTAGTTCTCCAGGTAGACGGTTTTTTCTAAACCAATTACATTTAAGGATTTTAGCTTCAAAATAGACCAAAATGTAGGCGCGCTTTGCGCGAACATACGCGTGCTAGCAATAATCTTTTCAGCAAACCCGTGTCATCATAAATTTTCATCCCCACCCCACCCCATGTCAATTTGAAATTTACGCCACTGTTATATGCCCATTGTGGCTCACTTCTTCATTTTCCGTGTACATGCTCATCAAAGACCCCTCCTACACACAGAAACTCCTATCAATTTATCCTAAGCAACAAAACTTGACGCTATTATTTACACTAGACCTCCTCACAACACACCTAAGTACACTGAATACACCGGAACTGCTGTCAAACCAGCCTAAAACAAAATTCAATTTAAAAATTTTAGGTTTTTTCTTTTTTTAAACAAAAAAACCAAAAAATCATGAGATGGTGATGGCTGCAGCAAATGGCTCATAATATTCAGAAGACTCCTGTAGAGACTGAAGCTACTGATTTTAAAAATGCAATATTAGTTGCAGCTGAAGGTGGTCATAAATATTGTCCAGACTCTTTTTAAGGAATTTGAGCGAACCAATTTTCCCTTGGCATTGTCCCTAACGCTGCTGAATTTGGTCATGAAAAGATTGCCATCGAATGTTCTCGAAATATAGTAAATATAGTACATATGGTGCCAATGGATTTTAAATTGGCACATGATTAATATGGGCCGGCAACATGTGGTACGAAAACGCGTCGACATTGTAAAGAATGTAACTACTGATTTTTAATAAGGCGATGTGTAATGCTGCAGAAGGAAGGTTATGAAAATATATTCAGACTTGTAAAGAAATGGGAAAATAAACAATAACCTGGGTAATTATTTTAAAAGAGTTAAGAAAATCAATATTAGGAAAAATGCAATGTAGCATACCGGAACCGAGTTCGAAAGCGTCTATCCCACAAAAAAAAAAATAAACATGAGAGAACTCAGAATACCGATGTCAAATAAAAAAAAAATAGATATAAACACCACATGGAGAAGTCTGCATAAATTACACTAAGAATGCATCAAGTCGTTGCATCCAGTACCACTTTCCCAAAAAAGTGGAAAACCCTCTTTCCAGAAAGTACCTTATACAGCCTACCTCAGACCCAGGAAAGTCGCACGCAAGAAGACGACAAAGAGTATTTTGGACTTCGATTTGGTAATGGAAGTGCGTAAAACGCTTTAGCAAAACGATCTAAAGAGGTATTTTGTTTATTAAAACATGAAAGCTTGGTGCTGAATACACAACCTCGCTGTTCCTGTAAAACCTGCAAGGATAAAAAAGAAGCGATTGCGTCCGACAAAGAATAGAATATATACATAAAGTCTATTGGATTCGCAATGATGAAGATATCTTCCCACCTGCTTAGCAAGTTTGATTAAATAACATCCTAACGAGGATTTCGAACGAGGGCTGTAACTGTGCAGAACATCACTGACAAATATGCGTTAAGTACAAAAGGACTGTGGGATATCGAAATTATAATAATTTTGGTGATTTTCATCTTCAATTGTAACTTTAGGGGAACCATATAATTATAAGTAGAGCGGATCGATTATATTAAGTAAAGTTGTGACAACATTTTTTACGGAAAATCAATGATAGACCTTTAAAAAAGTTTCCGTAAATTAAAGAAAACGATTTTCCGTACATTTACGGAAATCGGTTGTAATAAGAAAAATAAAATAAAAACAAAACATAAAACATATCTAAAATTGTTAATTTACGGAAATATTTCAAAATTTCTAGGCAGCAATTTTCCGGACTTTTTTTTTTGGTTCCTTAATTTTAAATTACGAAAAGTCTGTTAAAATACATATTTTTCCATAATATGAGACAAATTTTCTGTAAAATTACTGAAAAAGTTCCGTTAATTGACAGAATTTCTGTAATTTTACCCTAAAAATGACTGAAATACTGCTGCCATACATTTCCGTAAATTTCACGGACTTTTTTTTAAATTACCGAGTTCACACAACCAATATCAAAGAGGGTACGTTCTATTATAAACATTATTCCCCTTTTTTGGAAACTAAATCACCCCCAAGAGCAGTAGGACATGTAAAGGCGAGGTTTGCTATATTGTGGGTTTTAGAGTTACCGCACGGTTACCAGGACCCTTAGATAATTTAAAATAAAACGGACCCGAGAATAAAATCCTGAGCCTATAGTAAAAAGGATCATGATGAAACCGATCGAATCTTGGTCGAAGTGAAAAAATGATCAAGAAGCTTTGTTGTCAAATTTTATTAGTGTAAATGATTTTTGATTAAAAACATTAAAATGGAATATTCCAGATTTCTGTAAATTAGAAGGTCTTGGGGCGTTTGCAAGCAACCAGGACGCATTTGAATTTCTGACACTGTTAAATGTATAAGATAAAAAAAATCCACCTGGATCATTGTTATTGCTTTTTGAGTCTAAGCACTGGACGTCTGTGATTCTTTCTTTAAATTCTTTAAGTTTTGCTAGTCGTTATTTGTTTCTTCTTTCTTGCTGAGAATGTCTGTCGTAGAAGCTCATGAATGCCTTGTGTTTTCGAATTCCCCATCTAATTCGTCCAAGAGTCCCTCCCCGAGTATTAGGTTTTTCGTTCATGTTTTAGTTTTTTTTCATTCTGCACACCAGTCACACGCCAAAAACATTTTAATTTGTTATACTCAATCGCATGTGGTTAAGCTTGGAGGTATCTAGGGTGCACGTGAGGGAACCGCTTTGCCAACTATCTGATAATATGAAATGGTATCTTTGGGTGGGATGAGCGAACACCAGACTGATCATCTTATCAGGTGTTTGTAGGTGAATCTCCCGGCTTTGCTGAAAATAACAGAATCCAGTGGTCCCCCCCTGGGTATCTCCGAGGATTAATGTCGTTAGAAGCGTCTGTTCTCTCTCAATTTTATCAACTAGAAGCCACATCCTTGGCGATTGTTATCCAACTGGGGGATCGCGAGAACTATTTTGACCTGCTTTAGGAGACCATTGCTATATTTTTTAAATATTCTTTCTTTCTTGCTCTTACGGAAAACTAGACCTTGGTTCCGTCTTCGTGAGGAAGACTATACTCCCGAGATCGTACGGTTTCGCGTCATGTCTTGTTGCACGAGCGCATCCACATAACCTTTATTTCCGAAGTATCCATCATATTGAGCGAGGAATCACTATTACTATATCGCAGATCTCGAGTGCCCTATCTAAATCCCAGTCATTTATCCACCACCTTGTTTCCATTATGGATAATCGTTGAGGCCGACGAGACAGTAGTTTATCAAAACCACATAAGCCGAGCGTCGCTGCACAATCACATACAATTCGGTCGGTTGGCTTCTGCTATCTGCGATTTTTCTTAGCTCCCATATTAATCCGACCAGTCATTCGACCACAATTGGATCCGAACCTTACGGTTTTTTAAAAGGCGTACGGGAAATATGTACCCTCCAGCTGACTCGCCTTCCTGTTTGTTTGCTTGGTAAAGAAGCAGGTCCGTAATACTCTTTTATGACCGAATTAATTCCTGAAAACCTACCACCGGGTTATACGAATGAGGAGTCTTCCTTTGGTGTATATTCACCATCGGAAATTGGCAGTGGTTTCCCGGGTCACCCTATAAGGTTGGGTGTACTGACCTGGTTACACGGATAAGGCCTCCGGATGACAACGATTTACTCAACCATAGGATCTTTCGTTTTGGATTTATCCGAGGGATTTACAAGAGCGGGTAGTTACCGGATTACCGATCAGTCAGAACATACTCTTGGCTATATTCTGGGGGACCGCAAGGTCACTCGAGTCGAGCCTATTGGATGATTCCGATCTCAGAAATTATGATATGCCATTCATCTTCAGAGTTATACATTCCAAGGTAGACCGTCCAAGGCTCGATAGACCCATACAAATTAAGCCTGTCAGTGCGGCTCGAAGCAAACTGGATTCGGTAGTTGTTCAGAATTTGTATCTCATAGAGTCAATATTGATCTACAGTGGGACTTTTTAAGGGATACACAACGCTTGCCAAATTTCGAGTGCAGATCAATTATGGCAGATGGGAATAATGTGGAGTAATGACGAATTTCCTCTTAAAATGAACTTCCGAATCTAACTTACTGATTATTTTGATGACCCTGTTGAAGAATCTACCTGATATAATTTGGATTACCATCCCCCCAAAGCCTAGCCTGCTGAATATGACTAATTACCACGAGGAGAAAAAAATGTTCTAATGCTCGGATGAGCACCTCTAGGTTCAATTACAATTTTGCATTGTTGATAAATAAAATCATGGAGTTAGTCTCGCATGATTATTGGTTCAGCGATCACCAGTGCATTAGCCTTCACGGGAAGTAGCTTTCCTTTTCAGCCCAAATGGCTTCTTCCACCGGAACGTGAGAGGCACCCAGAATGATCGCACCATCATTAACAACGTGGATAAGAATATGGATCAGCGAATTATAGCGATCATGACATAGCTGAAACAAAAGGACACCGGAACAAACTTTCATTCACAGATGCTGTATGAAGCGATGAGGCCTATTGACAATCGACGGGTATTTCCATGGCAGACTTCCTTCAGAAAAACCTCAACTCACGATGAGGATCTCGAATGAGGATCAAAAGCTAATCTTCAATGTTCGCTGTGGGAATACCCGCGACCGGATTTTGGTTTGGGTATTTTGTGTTTAAGAGCAACAATCTCTCTGAAATATATGATTTCAGGGAGGACCTTTTTTCTTGCTCTGTCCTCCATTTTTCCTTACCCCGTGTTGATTTCATCAGGAATGAACCCCTGTTTGACCAACCAATCTCTGGTCATTGTAGCTAGATTAAATATACTTAGCGACAATTTTTCCTATGTTTTTCTAAATCGATATTCCCCTAGATTAGGAGGCGTCATTTTGAGAAGTTTCTTCAAAGCATATGTTTTTCCATCGTGAGTCCCCCGAGAACTGCTACGTTAAACACTCATTAACGATCATATTTACGTTTTAATCTGCCATTTCTCTTTTATTTATAATGGCTAAATCATCAGCAAATGAGTTAATCATTTTGGAGGGGGACTGGTGGATCTTATCATCTGGGGTTGGTTCCCTAGGAGAACTGAGGACTAGCACGCTTTTCGGAAACCACAAATATCCTGCACGTCAATTCTACGTAGCTACGCCGTCTCACTATCGCGATGGCTCCAAATAAATAATTTTTAAATGAAAAGATTAATAAATATATTCAATATTGATCATTGTTATTGTTTTTTGAGTAGGCTTACTGGGAGGACGTCTGTGATTCTTCAAATTATTTCAGTTTTGCTAGTCGTTATTTGTTTCTCTTCAAAATCCAACTCTGCCCCACAGCAACTCTATTGTTTTTTGATTTTTTTGGACGAGGGCGGTTACTTTTCTGGTTCCGATTCCATCTGCGGAACTGATTCATTTTGATATTTATCATCAATTCTTTAATTGTTTATGGAAAAAAAAACTGCGAAACTTAGAAACATTATTCAAATTCTGTGTAACAACCTGAACAAAAAAGCATATCCATTCCACTTATCAAAAATATCTTTTGGTGTTGTTGTTTGCTGTGTAGCTGTGTCCCGGCCATACGAATCGAACCCGTGTCGCATAACTACACCAACTGACATATTATACTAGTATTCCTAAATTTACATTCATTGATTTCTTAATTATCTGAGTCAATTACTCATACCCTGAGCCAGAAATATTGAGTAACAATTCTCACATACTAGCTGATCAATTTGAAGCCCAAATCCAAAGCGATGTAAATGCGTAGCTACATGAACCTATCCCAATATCTAATGCGTCTTTTGCATCGACTCTTTCAAAGATATATTTCAAATGTGTTTTCATTTCTTCTTCGAGTCTCTCCTCACCTCCAAAAGACGCTCTTCCTTTCCTTTCACTTTCAAGCTACAGGAGCTCTTCTTTTTAGCTGATATTTTTTGCAATTTCGGTTTTCATCATCGCCCTCCAATTTTCTTTATAGATCGTTAGTCTCATTTTTTTGAATTTTACTTTAATCCCTGCTGACCATGGGACAAACATTGGATGCTGTTTCAGGCATGTTCTCCAGAGACTCTCCCCCCCCCCCCCCCCTCCTCCCCATCCGCCCCTCCACATCAGCTTGTTCGGCTTCGGTACGGCATCCGTCTCTCCTCTTCAGCCGTCCGCTCTATTCTACGTTTGATTCCACAGCCTTGCGATGTCTGTAGGTTCCCTTAAACGCAAAATATGATGAAAGTCCTCATCTTGGTGGACCTACGAACATATGACACATGTGGCACCAGGGCTTAACAATTAAGCTCCTCAGGCCTATGCCGGTCGTCACCTGGTACAATTCATATGCAACAAGCTTGCAAACCGCAGCTTCGTTCTTAAGACCAGTGAGGTAGAGGCAGTCGACTGCGTCGTCTGAGGAAACTGAGTCCACAAGGATCAGTATAGGCTCCCATGCTGTTCAACTTATACATCAGCGACTTACATCAAACAACATTCTAGACAAAATGGCTACGCCGACAATGGTGCCCTTCTTCAATCAGACAGAAGAAGATGGATTGAAGTAGAAAGAATATGGCCCTACCTGGCAGCCTTATCTCAAAACCTGGGGGACTTCAAGATGAGCAAACCCGGGACCACCCCTGTCGCCTTTCATCTTAACAACACTAAAGAGGCTCTTCGCCAGCTTCAAATCAATCTCAACTGGGATGACGCTTGCCATGAGGTCCTGCACCAACTTGAATGGGAGTGAGGCTTGGTTCGGCAAACCTACTTATCGCCAGCATCTCAGATCAATATTGTGCAGAAGGTATCTTCGAGGAATGGCCATCACCTGTGCCGCCTTGCTGGATATTCGTGGGGTGATTGCTGGTCCGTCCACTCTGCGCACCGCCGCAAGGGCTTGTCTGCAGCGCTGCTGGTTGGCTGCCCTAACATGGTGCAATAGCTCACACAAAAAGATTCGACGCGGTGCTCGGCGCGACGTGGGAGCCATTCTGGGCTGCTCTTAGTCCCACTCCAGCTTGAGTTTCTTACCAGTGCTTCAGCATTGCACCTCCGTGCTTCGGAGCTAGAGAACGTCTCGGTGATGAGCTCCTTTGGACAACTGCACCTGAAGCCCTTATGATCCCCAGGTTTTCAATCTAGTCTCGGTCTGCCTTTTGGAAGTTCCACCTTTTTACTGGCTTTGTTGGTATAGTCTTAGCAAGGCTCTCCTTAGCGATCAGTGATGGTCTATTTTGGGTGACTTCGGAACGCGGTCGAGAACAGTACGATGAGCAGGAACAATGGGCATCCATGTTTTACAAATACAAGGTCAGGTTTGAGGTGTGTGCCAATCACTCTCCAGAGTAGATTATTGGTATGTTTGCTTGGGGTAGTACAAGAGTTGTACGCCGATTTGGAAGCCCAGTCCTCTAGGGTGGGATCCGTCAGGGTTGGTATTCATGTTTAGTCCCAGGTAATGTTATGACTATTGAAATTACCGAGTAGTGCAGGGTGCACCATAACTACGGTAGGAATCGCTTGAAGCCGGCAAGATAGTTTTGCAATGACCCGGGGCTCAATGGAAGCCAAACCAGATGAAATGAAACTGAAACTGGCCACAACAAAAGCATCGCAGAATGCAGAGCAACAAACTCTTGATCCACCTTGTTTACACACTGATGGCTCGGTCAACGAAGACGCCACTTGTGGATTTGCCCTTTGTAGCCCACACTAACCCAAAATCATCACACCATCTGATAGCTGCGCCACGGTACAAACAAGAATTGGCAGCAATTCGCGAAGCAATCCGCAACGCAAAAACAAACAGCCTGGCAACAAACACGTCATCAACCACATGACAGCCAAGGTAGGTGCAATCGAAAACATCCCCCCAACCCACATCGGGACAACATAGCATTGAATAAAGGACATTTACAACAGACATTAAAAAGACAGCAACAAAAATTTCATCATCAACTGGATCCCCAGTCACATCGGCATTCAGGGCAACGAAGAAGAGGAAGTCGCAGCCCAAGCCGGCACTACGAAACCTAGAAACATGACATTAATCATACCACACAGTCGGCGTCAACCAAGAACACTTTCCAAAAAACAGCACATCACAGATGGCACGATCAAATTCAAGAACCACAGTCAAGATCAGTACTTTGGAGACAATTCCTCAAAAAAACACACTGCAAGCAACCAACGCACTCAATAAATTACCAAGACGAACTCAAATCGCTATCAACAGAATGAGAACCAAAGCTAAAACTGCCAGACAAATCATCGATCACTACTTATATACATGCGCCTACTGCGATCAAGATATACAATGTCAACATGTTCACGATCTCACTGAATGCCCAAGAACAAACACACTTCGCCAACAACTACTTCACCATCTAAAACCAGAACAACATGTAAGCAACAAACACCAACTAGCGATCAACATCCTCAAAACACAAACACTACGCCAATACCAAGAACTCCAACATTACAAAATATACAAACCACAACACTAAATAAACAAAATCATGTGTAAACCAGTAACTTTTTAAGTAGGCTTTTATAATCCAGGGGTCAAGCAATAGTTTGCAATGACCCGGCTCCAATGGAGCAAACCATGAAACTGAAACTTGAATCCGGGAGTTAGGTGGCTTGTACTCATTGGTGCCATGGCCATCTACAATTTGGTTCGTTGCCCATTCCAGGGTGGAGTCTGCAGGTGAGGTTGCAATATGTTTCGATTGAGCTGTCACACAGTGTTTACGACAAATGTGACAATCTTCGGTGTATGTAGCTAAGGTATAGCCGCTAATTTTCAGGATGGAGGAGAATCGCAGTGACATTTGTGCGTTTGTGTAACATGTGTAAGATATTCATTGATGTTAATCTTTGCCCTAGTGAGTCAGTTGAAGCACAGAGATGCCATCTGACTTGACATCCGATGATGCCTGCCCTGATAAGGGCACGTGTTCCAGACTGACATCCGGTTGTATCATCTAAAGGGGCATGATGATAGTACAGTGAGTCAAGCAGGGATGTTAGGGATACAATAAGGTGAACATAGAGGGCGATATGTCCTAATAGCAACAGGCGTTATTTCGTTTTCGGTCCACACAACCACCATTTTCTGCCGTTAATATTTAGAGCAACCATGTCAAACATGTACAATTCATTAAGCGGCCATTCTAAAGCCATTTATGACGTTCCTGTATCTGGATTCCTTCTGAAGTGCAATCGGCAAGTTATCGTTCCTAGCTCTTTTAATCCCTATATTTAGGGAACATGACAATCAAATCAAATATTTTGTTGCACTCTGAAAAAAAACATCATTCTGTTTGAAAACCACAACTTTGTCATTCAATACGTGATGTTTTGTCAAAAACCCATGGTACAATTTCAAATCAGTTTGTGCTTATGATTTTTTCTGCATGTTGCAATACGTTGGCCACAGTGTGTACCCTTTAAAGACATACATACATTCACACACAAAGGCCTAGTGCACAAATCATCTTCAATTTATATAACAACAAAATGTATTTCATGTTTATATCATTGACAAGCAACGCAGTATTTATACAAATCGTATTAATACAGATCTCACGTGAACTTAATGTGATCTTTCTGTTAGGATAGCTTACAATGTCCAAGTTCAATGGCGTCGTAATGAAACGGTGAAATGCTTATTAAACTATAAGATTTCAAATTGTAGCTTGTACCTTCAAAGTTCTTTGGAACAGTGTCCAGCAGTTCAAGACGAAAGGGCCTGCTGGTCTCTTAATAACTGCAGCAGTCGTAAATAACAGTCCGGGGATGCAGTCTTCACTGGGATAAGTCTCTCTGTTACAAATGTCCACTTTTAGGTCCACAAAATATGCATTTGTGCTTCACAGGCAATATTAGTGCTGTCCTTCTTTATTTTCACTGTAGTTTAAAGTAACAAAATCATGGTGTTCCCCATACGTTTCGATCTTCTCCAAAAGTTACATTATGAAATATACTACATTAAATCACAAAAATCTGCCACTGTGCTTCCGCTTATGCTTAACTCATCCAGCCTTAAGAAGGGGGACGTTATTCTTTTTCTTTTTGCTCGCCGATACTATATAGAGGACTTTTCATTGCCAATGGGGGGCGAATGGCCCTTTCGGCCCTCTTCAAAATCTGCCCCTGTGCGCTTTCGTTGCAAGCCTAGAACTCCTGTAGATTTGCTTCGTTCAAATGCCAGTGCATACAACAGTTTTGATACAGTATGCGGCCGCGTGTCGACTCAGTACCGTCTACAGCTTCTCAACTGGTCAGGTTTGGACAAAAAATGAGTCCAAACTATTTTTTAAATAAAATTTAACAGCAACCCGTTTTGGGGATCGAATCTGTAGATTAATAATTTGTTTCTACAGTTTGTACATAACAGCATTGTTGTGGAAAGAATGTTCCGAGCGGTCTAAGTAATGATTTTCCTGCCAGCAGACTTGGTAGAGAGTCTCAGTTCACACACAGTCAAATAAGCTCTTTGTTGTTTGATGGTTTAATCTCTTTCTCCATAATGTAAAAGTAATCGCCCCATCATTGATTCCAGTAACAGTAATTAAAGGTGCATTTCTTGATTTCAGCACCTTCTGTTTTATTCATTGTTCACTGGATATCGTTGAGAAAAGGTTATTCAAAAAAATTGAGTTGATTCTGATCTTGCGGTTTTGTGTTATCGGCAATTGCTTGTTTCCCACAATCCCATAGGACACTGTGGTGTAATTCTGTCCGTTACGGACAGAAAATACATGAAATGCAAATTTCTTACTGAATAACAAATAATAACATTTCAGTCTTTGAGGTAAGTCGTGGGACGAGGTTTGTGGATCACGAAGTGCCCCTTTAAGTAATCAGCGCCATTGCATTAAAATGATCCGCTATTCAAGATTTCCCATTAATTCCCGGCATACTTCGAATTCAAAACCTAATATTTTCTCACGATTGGCAGATGACCTGATCTGGCTGGGGGGGGGGGGAGGACCCGACCTACTCGATTTGGGCATTTGGGATTTCCAAACGGTAATTTATGGAATTCTTACGTGCATTTTCTACGACAGGCTCGGTCCCAGTGACATTACAAAATCACCTCTTGAAACTTCGTTCAATAAATCTTCGTAATATCATGACAATTGGAATAAATTATTGACTTACAAAATGCTGTCAGGGTTAGGGGCATCACCGTGCCAAACAGTGTAAGTTCATATAACGTATTTAGATTTAAATGATCGTGACCAGAAATAGTCTTTAGTCGAGTCTCCGTCAAGGGGAGGACTACCAAGAAATCCCAACTTAGACGGTCGCCATTGTTTAACCGTTGAAAGCGAAATCTGAAGAAAAATCTGATTTTTCAGTTATATGTGTTAAGGAATATTTTTAAAAAAATTAAAAAAATTAAAAAAATTAAAAAAATTAAAAAGAGTATTTTTGATTTTTTTTTGTTTGAATAAAGGACAGGACGAGGGTCGCATGGGGGTCTATGGGAACACCCATGACGGCCCACACAAAGCACCCAAATTGGTTTGTGGATTTGCATTCCGTATGTTGTAATTTCCTTTGATATTGGTGAGTTGCTATAGGAATGATGTTTGGCGCCATCGTCTGCTCCGTGCTGAGAAGCTAAAGTGAATACGGCGGTACGGTAAGTCGATAGGCCTGTTCATCAAAATTGAAAACGTAAATTGAACCAGCGTTTGAAAATTCTCAACACTGGAATACTACCGAATAGGCCTTGTGGGAAAAGGGATGCGGACCCGTAGCGATGCGTGTTCACTTTTACGTGTTTGCGAGCACCAGACAAAACGTTCAATTTTCTCGCTAGGTTCTAGAGTTCAGGACCCAATTACGGTAATATTAAAACAAAACATAGTTAAAACGGACCTCTGATGCAAAAATCCCCTTAGAACCCCTTGTTTTCCGGCGAATTTTGAGATTAGTTTCATTTGAATGCATTCGCTATGACGGACTGCGAACGTAAATCTCTTCGCGCAGTACTAATTTAGATTAATATTTTCGGAGTTGTGTCACAGACTACACACTTTCTGCACCGCCGTAAAAGCTGAAAATAGCTAGAGGTGGCATTACCAGACTGCCACTATACCGTATCGCCATACGCAATCAGAGGGTGTCGGCCGCGAGTGTTTCCTAAAAACGAAAATCTATAATATTCGGGATTTTATGTTAGTTCTGAGGAATTAACATAAACAGATCAACAAAACATGTGAGTGACCTTTTCTCGAGGATATCCAGTGCACAAGAATTACTTTTAAAACATGAAGCTGCTTCGATCAAGAAATGCGCCCTTGATGCCCGACAAGCAAGGATGTGTTTTTAAATTTGCACTAAATACCCAGGAGGGACGAATATGGAAAAACTATAAACATGAATGCCAAGGAGTGCCTCTGAGACGGTAGAAATTTGAACCAAATAACGTGATTAAAAAAATGTGTAAGGATTGCAGATAAAGCAATCTAAATATACTTCCAAGATTGAAAAAATGAAAAATCGACTATCAAATAAGCAGATATGACAAATTTGTAAGCATACCTTTGTTCCTCCGTCAATGGGATTATACAGTTAAGCAAGACATTTTGTACAAGAGACGGGTATGGCAATTATGAAGTATCGAGGACCCCTGCTAATTGTTTGATTGATTATGAATAGCCTTAAGCTCCTCTATTGATCTGCAAAAGGAATTGAATGTTTCACACAAAATCTCACCCAATTACTCTGATGTGTAAATGAAAAGGTTGTTCAACCAATACTACTGTAATCCAGTTATAGACATGCTATGCCAAGGAGGACTAACTCTAGCAAATCCTAAACAATGGTAAGATCTTGTTTCTGCGCGTGCAGCAGGTGATTTTGTGCTGGGATTTGTATATCAGTTGAACATGGTATAATAGATTTATTATCTGTAATGGACTCAGAGATTTCGAAAGTTTATTTTTTGTGTAATAATGAAAAATAGTCAATAGAAGAAAGATAGTCACCCTAAAATGCACACTTACGAAATTGAGATTGAATCGGATTTCGTTTTGATGCCGTAAAATTTATGGTGTAGTATACGTCCCATAGGATACTGTGTATAACAAAAATTCCGAATCCGGAATTTTAGAACAACGTTGTGATTTTCTATATGAAGGAATGCGTTCAGCTTAGCCAATTTAACCACAGTGACTAGTATATGGGCAAGCAGTATGTACATGCAAAAAAAACACGACTTTTTTTTGGAATTTGAGGGTGCCATCCTCAGGAAATCTCTGAGTCAGCCTTTAAGGGCTTATTAAGGTGAACCAAGGTACAAATGATATTGTTCATGTAAATTCTCACAAACACACAAGTTAATGTGTGTCAAATCCATAGGTATGGAAATCCGGGTGTGCTTACAAAAGCCTGCCATATCTAGTTTTTTTCAGTCGATTCTTTCATTTTTTTAACAAATGAAAGTTATTAGATGGTTTATAAAAAACAAAACAACAAATTATGATATGTGATTGCATAAAGGTAACCTCATCTTTAATGCGGGCCCATTTTTTATTCACGTGGTGTGGTGAAATATCACATTACATACATTCTGCAAATGTGTAAAAGCGATGTACATGCACATGAAAATTTTAACAAAAATCGCTTGCACCACAATTTGTGGAGCTTTGTCCCCATAAAATTAATCAAGATATGTATGGGGCAATATCTCAAGTATTCTGACAATATGGTGCCCTACAAGTATTAATGTCTTTTTTCACTTGAAAAGAACATTTTTCACAAAGATCAATGAATTTTGAGCTACTGTAACTCCACAACGTACAACGAAAATTTTCCTGTTACAGCTGTAGAAATGCTCTGCTCTGAATTCATGGTTGGGAAAGTGACAGCAGTCGATCCTCTGTGCGCGAGTAGCTATTTTTCTGTCTTCCGGCAGTGCGGCGCCAGCCCTCTTGTTTCTGGGGGGAGGGGACGGGGGAGGAAAGTGAAATTTTTGGGGGCAAAAGTGAAATTGGTGGGCAAGTATCAAATATTGAGATTTAAACCAATTTTGGCCCAAAATCGCTGATTTTTCCCAAATTTGGGGATTTTTGCCCAAAATCGCAAAAATTTGCAAAATCCCTAATTTTCTGTCGGCCGGTGTGTGGCAAAACGAGGGGGGGCAAGAAAAAAAATTTGGGAGCAAAAGCCCCCTCCCCCCTCGTGGCGCCGCCACTGTTCCGCTGATGTCATAGTTGGATTCATTGCTTCTCTACTGTAAAACAATTAATAACAAACAAACAAACAATACATACAAAGATTAAATAAATAAACAATGCATGAGAATCGAATCAGTAACCCTTGCATCCGAAGTCGGAATCTAATACATTATGCTAAGCAAACCGATAAAGAAGAAAGTTGTTGTTGTGACACTGATCATTCAGTATGTCTCACTTGACATATAATGATCTGAGATTATTTCCTTTGCAATGAGAAGTTGTATTGACACTCCACCACATGATCTAATCCATCTTTGATAAACAACACACCCATGACAACAAAACTTTATAATACCAGATTTGCATATTGACAAGCATCATAAAAAAATATCCAACCCACGGCATCACACACCCGCCAAATTTTGGAAATCAGGAGTGAAAAAACGTTGGCTATTTCATGGAATTTTAACGAATGGTAACGCCGCACGAAGGGGCATGTATAGATGCCTTGTGCCCGTCAAAATAAAACGATTGGGGTTTAATAACCATGTTATTGTTGTTTTCAGAATTATTCACAGAAAAGTAAAAAACTTACGAAATAGGTCAATTGTCACCATTCAAAATGCCAAAGCGTAAATTTATACAAAGACAAAATAGCGCCTTTATCTGTTGACAAGCTGTAGACGGTACTGAGTTGCCACGCTGCCTGCACTGAAATGTTGCATGCACTGGCAATTGAACGAAGCATTTTTACTGGAATTCTCGCTGTGCAACCGCAAGCCAGAAAAGGGCAGAGTTTGAAGAGGGCCAAAAGGGCCATTGCGCCCCCCCCCCACATGTTAATGAAAAAGACCTCCATATAGTCTCGGCGAGAAAAAGAAAAGAAAACGCAAGCATAGTGGCAGATTTGAAGAGGGTTAAAAGGGCCATTGCGATGGCAATGAAAAGTCCAGTAATAAAACCTCTCTTTTATTTTCAATCTAAAGACTCGGGCAATCTACAAAAATAAATCACAAGTAATCCAAAGGTCCACTCTACCAGGGGTATCCCTCGAAAACTGACCAGGTCAGCTTGGGATAGTCAGCGTGTGTTATCGAAAACGGATGATAGCATGTGAGGTATAATTATCCCACCACAGCTGACATCCCCTCCGAAGGACTGGATCT
>JAMKCH010027419.1:0-18046 GCA_023653785.1 Ophioderma brevispina | reverse complement strand
AGATTATATTTTCTATTTAACTCTAGCAGCCATATACCCTCTGGTCTGAAATAATCTGAACTGATCCACAAACTATCCTTGGAGGTTGAACCAATTGCCTGGGTCAGCAGATAACTCCATATCCATTGGATAACCTGGCCGTGGTGAACTAAATTGTGCACATTTGTTTTAAATCTCAATTTGTTCTTTTGTGTGGCGCTGATCACGATATGCAGTACACTGCCAGCTTGTGTGCATCCATAGTAATAATCATTAAATTGCTTGTGAAATTCGTTTAAATATTTTCTTGGTCGTATACCATGGGTGCTTTTCGTTTTCGAGGAAGTCGCGTGTGGCAAGCACGAAAAACGTAGGATTGCTACGACGACTTGCATTAAAAAAAAATCAACAGAGTGAGACAAACGTATCAGCATGGTAACTTTGGTATGAGTATACGATCTAAACCAAAATGAAGTACGCTTTGCTATTTGGAATGCCGAATCAAGGCAAAAAAAACAAATCGGCGGGATCGTGTTAGCTTGTCATCAGTCAATCAGTTGGATATCTTTGCCATCACTGAGTCTTGGCTGACTGGAGATGGAAGTTATATGTACTATTGCTGATATACAGAATACTCCCTAATTATAAGCTTCGTCACTCTCAACGTCGTCATAGAAGAGGCTTTGTCACAAGCTATTCTAGTTGGGGACGGCTCCATTAAATGATAACGAAACCTGCGCTTTTAACTCCATTTAATAAACAATGAAGGTCACAACTTCTTTCTACTTTAAACTTATATTTTTCTACAAAAAGAGTCTTGATCAGAAAAATAAAGTCACCTCATCATGTTTCTATATGAATTATCATCTCTGCAGCTACTTTGACATTTTTGGTGTTGCGATATGCTCCTAACTGTAGACCTAACGTACATGTTGAGTTGCTGCTGTACCTTCCTCATCTGCATGGACTTGAAACAACTATTTTATTGACACCAACCTTACATCGACACACTACGGATCTATTAATAACTTGGAAACAAGACAATTTTGTGAGCCATATTTTAACTCCTGAGGCACTTGCCGTCCTGACCCTAGGCTGTCAATTGCTTTCATCAAATCAATCTCTACTGAACCAAGCATTAAAACTATGCAAACTCGGAAAATTCGCCACATCAAATGCCAACTCTTTCGCTCTGATATAACGATCTGCATTTCTGCGGTCTTCTTCAGATGCCTGTCTGTTATTTTTCCCTAGTTATGAATATAATAACATTCTTACCTAAACCCATTGATGATCGTGCTCCACTAGTCAATCGATCTGTAGCGTCTGCGGCTTCGTGCACCTTGGTATTCTGATGCTCTTCGTGCTGAGAAGAAGGAACGGCGTCGGATGGAGCGCAGAGTTTCACAGACTGGGTTCACAGTATGAAAAGAGGCTTACAAGTATCAGTGTTCTTAATACCACGTTTTTCTTGCTAAAGCCAAGACAAGAGTATCATAGCAACCAGATTACTTCATGTGATCATGGAAGAAAAGAGATAAGAATGAACCACATCGATCCACTTGACGTTTGAACGATCTATCTGCCGCCCCATAATTGCAATTGTTATTCGAATTCTCTCAAGTGGCCCTTCGAGGATAATCCTATTCAGATTTTCTCGCTCGAGAAAATTCTCAGTTCGTGGTTGTTTCTTCATTGCGAAGTAAATACTCAAACATAATGGCGATTTCCATGGAAACTTGGATTTTGGTCGGGAACCCATGCAAGAAAGAGGGACTAGCTGCAAATGCGGAACTACCGCTATGGGTATCAAATTCAAATTAATCAAGTTCTAGTCCAACCGGGGGTACAAATTCAGTTGTGATTGTGACTGGTTCAATGATACAAATAGGAAATATTAACCTAACATATCAGCAAAATAACCCTAAGTGTGTATTTTTCTGGCAGTAGGACAAGTGTCATTTTTCTGTTATATTGGCTATTTTAAATGTGTATCTTTTAAGTATGTATTGAGAACAGGTCCGCAAGGGGCATAATCTCACTGCAAATTAACTTCAATCTTCAAACAACTTTTATTTGTTCATCATAGAATAGGCCTACAGCAAAAACAATATAATAAATAATTATGTAAATAATGCAGTACAGTGACAACTTTTGCATACAAGTAAAGTCGTTTATAATACATTATAAGTGGAATTTCAAAAGAGAGTATATAACTGGGATAATACTAGTGTAAAAATATATTTAAAATAGTCAGTAACCTTTCTTGGATGTCATGTTACTGCTTTGCCGTTAGGTGTATATTTTCACTGTGCAAAAACTAGGATAATTTCACCAAAGATGGTCCAATTAGGGGCCCGGGTATATTTAAACTGCAAATTGGTCCCGTTAGGGGTCACTTTCAGAACAACTGGAACGAGCATGGGTGCCCAACGAAAATCCAAGACGCCCCGGGTTCAATGTAGTCCTCAACTTTCATCCTTTATTTTTCACACTGGGCAGTCTTGGGCAGTTTTGGGCGCCATTTTCTAAACTGGAAGCCATTTTAAAGCCTAAAACACCTAAGAAGACAATTTTGGTGTAAAATGTTTTTCTGGGTCAATGAGTTCAAAACAATTATTCCCCAAACTATAAAATGTTGCATGTGCCGATATTTTCCACGATGGCTGACAATTAATTGACACAAACCTTACATTTCTTAATATATAGCCTATGAAGATGATTGTGGTGTCAAATTAAAGATTTTCTGGGTCAAGGAGTTCAATAAAACTATTTAGAAAACCGTCAGATGAATATAAAAGTAATGGAGGTTTTCATACGTCACTATTTTCCAAGATGGTCAACATAATTATAAAAAGACAAAATCGTTTATACTTCATGCTCTACAGCACCTAGGATGACGATTTTGGTGACGAAGTGAATGTTTTTTAGGTCAAGAATTTTAATGCGCAGTTATGAGGTTCTAAGGAGGAGTTACTGGTGATTCTGTGTTGGTATCAATTATCAAGCATCTGGATTATATATTTTATCACTTTGCCACATAAAGCCTGACATTGCAGTATGTTAACACTTTTGGGTACTTGTACTTAAAATATTGGGCTATCTTGGGAAAAAAGTGACAAATGCAAATAAACATCACTTTTATATTCGTCCTACAGTTTTGAGAATATTTTTTATTGAACTCCTTGACCCAGAAAATACTCATTTTGACATCAAATCATCTTCTTAGGTTATATAATAAGAAATATACGGTTTTCTTTGACGAGATGTCAGCCATCTTGAAAAATAGCCGTGTATATAAATTTCTATGACTCAGACAATTCTGGCAATTGTATATTGAACATCTTGACCCAGACAACATACATTCCAACACTAAGTCACCATAGTAGGGCTAGTACCTTGAAAATGGGGCCATTGCCCCCTTGGAAAATGTGTTGGTTTATGCAAATTGCCATCACTTTAAATTTTGTCATCATGTATTTTATGAACTACACATCCCAATGATCAATGTTAGCTATGATTGCAAATGTTATTATTCCGGCCCTGGTTGGTAGAAATCTAAGGCCCTTTTCACCTGATGCTGCGGCACTATAACGATGTACATTAACTTCTTTTATAACGAAAACAACAACAAATACACACCGGAACATGTTTTAATATGCAATATACTTTTACACTTTTACGTGTTCGAACATAAAGTTTTCAAAATATTCTAAAGTTGTGATTGCTCGCCAATCATCGATTGCGGCAGAGGGATTATGATCAAAGGGTGGCCGTTGAATCCCTTCCTTTTGTGCGGGTGAATGGATAAACAGATTAAAATCGGATTGTGGAAGTCGTTGTGGTTCCTTCTTATCTCTTTCTTCCATGATGTGATCAACGAGGCCTTTTCCGTATAGTCAGCAATTTAACATCTCACGGAGTGGAACATCCGCTACCTACCCATGAATGTCCAAAAGACCTAGATGACAGTTTTGCATATTTTTTTTCACAAGAAGTTGTACAACAGCCTAAATGACACAGTGGCGGATCCAGAATCGGAAAAGCAGGAGCGAAACGCAGAGTTAAAACTGCGTGTTATCAACCAAACGTTGAACTGAATCACATAACTCTTTACAGATGTACTGTAGCTTGGAATTTGTATACTTGTCCACTTGATACAACAATAATCCTACTTCAATAAAGAGCTCTGCATGAGTAAGTCTGTTTCCCATAACTCGCAGTATTTAACTCTTCCTTGTTTCTTGGAGAGGTGATTGAAAGAGTAGCAGTGTATCAATTGCAGACTTATCATTGCCCAAGGATTTAAATTTGTTGTTTATGCGGTTAACACCTTGTGCAATAAGGAAAATTGGGCCTTTTCGCAACGTACCATGAGAAAATCTACCATCGTTGGTCCACGTTTTGTTACAATCAGGCCTGGATTCCTCCAACCGCCATATATGGCCTTTCCAGAAAGAGATTGGATCATGCTTCATGAGTTCAAAATGCCTGATCGACTTAACTCTGTCGACGAGAACATTCAAACCAGCCTCTCTCTCTATCAACTGCATTGGCTTCCAATTAAATAGAGGGCAGTTTTTAAGATTCTGGCTTATCACCTACAAGGCCATCCAAGCGGCATGTCACCTGCCGATATATCTGAGCTCACTCCAGCTGTGTTCACCACCGATAACCTTGAGATCATCTTCTCACCAAACCCCCCCCCCCTGAGTGGTTTATTGCCATTTGGTCTAATCCACTTGGTCTAATAGCCAATTGGTCTAACTCCAATTCGTCTAAACCCATATTGTCTAATACCAAGTTGTCTAATAGCCATTTAGTCTACCATCCAATTTATCTAACAACCAGAATGGTCTAATATCCATTTTGGGTCTAATGCCCATCTATCTAATACCCCATTTCGTCTATTGATTTGCCATTTGGGTCTAATAACCACAAACACCAGTTGGTCTAATTACCATTTGGTCTAATATCCATTTAGTCTAATTCCATTTGGTCTAATATCCATTTGGTCTAATATCCATTTGGTCTAATACCCAATTGGTCTAATTCCATTTGGTCTACTACACCCAATGGTCTAATACCCATCTTGGTTAAATATCCATCTGGTTAATAGCCATTTGGTCTAATATCCATTTGTCATAATATCCATGGTCTAATGTTCATCTAGTCTAATATTCATTTGGTCTAATACCCATTTGGTCTAATAACCCAGTGTATAATTGTCCACCTGGTCTAATATCTACTTGGTCTAATTACCATTTGGTCTACTATCCATTTTGATTGTTAACCCAAAATAATTGATCTTCAACATATCTGCCAATTGCCTGTATCAGTATGCCATCCTCAAATCATCATTTCTGCTGCAGAGCAGACGGCCACAGTCCCCCAGCTACAGCGCCATTAGCCATTTTTAGCAGTGACTTTTCCTAGCATGTTGGTCAATGTCCAACGGAAAGCACTGAATGTATGGCACAACAGTGTTCGTTGTCGTCCGTGTGTTCTCCTGCCAGGAGTCGGTATATACCAGTGCATGCTTTATTCAGTGACGAGTCTGGCTCTTTACAAGGGGTGCAGTCCCTGTCAGATACGGATGGTGGGATTTGGTAACTTTGTCTACTCGTTTGATGTTTCAACAAATACGGAAAAGGTGTACCAATGAGTTGATTGTTTCAACGTCCTTTTGAGATATTGCCCCTGCGGGCTCGGGGGAAGAATAAGCCCGATGTATTCCTGCATGTAGAGGCGACTAAAAGGGATCCCTGAGGGTTTGGGGTTACGAATGGTATGTGGACTCCCTGCATGTCATTAGGAAACTCGTCTAATGTTCCAAAACTGATGCAGTTTTCACTGGTAATAGTTCCTTCGTATTGCGAGTGGAGTTCTATGCTTGTACCGATTCTTTTTCTTATTGTGTCGGTGATATTGGTCTTGAGAGTATTCTTCTCCTTTTCCTCCTTGCATATGGCCATACATTGCTAAGACCTGTATTGACTTGACCATATATCTGCAAGATGATTTAGACAAACTTTGTTTGGTCTGGTCCAAGACCACTTGCTAATAATGCCTTGACGTGCGCAGTCATGCATTTTTCTAGATCTAAACTTTATGCTAGACAAACTACTCAACTGGGTGGCAAAACTCTGCAACATTTGTAAACTCGGTACATTGTTTTCCTCTAATCTTTCTTTTTCTGTACCATTGATTCTACATGCAACAAATGTCTCCACTATATAGTTGGTTACCTCATCAGGTGCACTAGGAATTTGCACTTTTTCCGCTCTTTTGAATCTTTATAAGGGCTCCTTGTGCTAGTTCACCTGGTTTACTGTGTTTGTGTTTGTGCCCTAACAATGCCAGTTACATAGACGAGAAAGTTTCAAGAAAAGATAACTCGTGTGTCTCTTTTACCGGACGGGCATCTTGGGAAGCGTGTTGAATATCGTGATAGATTGTTCTGCGATTTTGGTTTGCTTGAGTGGCTAATTTTGTTCAAATTTCAGCATTTTACACATTTTAGCTTAAAATTGTTGTTTTCTGTTTCTTTCTTCTGTCAATTTTTTGATTTTTTTTCGCAAACGTCGCATCCCAAAGTCTATTTTTTATGCATTGGAAGCAACGAACATTTTTTCTTAAATTCGGTGTTTGTTAGTTTCCCAGACTTTTGGAAAGTACACCAGTTGATATTCGTAACGCTGATTCTTGTCGAAATATAATGATATAAGTTGGTGCATTAACCCTAGTATTACCAAGCCATTTTTGTAACACCGGTTTACCAAGAAAGGTGATTATCATGTCCTTTAATTAAAGACACTATCATTGATTTGCTAAAAAATCAGCAAACGAAAAAATCATCAAAAATCAGATTTTTGCATGTATGTAACAAGTACAGTACCTAACATACCTGCCAAAATGAAGACCAAGAAGCAACCTAATAAGGACAGAATCTGAATTTGAGCTTACGGTCCGAACGGACACTTACTACACACGTAATTGAATTGAGATCCATATCTTTGAAAACACTGCACTGCCGTCTTTTCCTTCTTTTCTGTCAATTTCTACAGCTGGAAAAGGTAACTTATAAGAATTCTACAGACTTCATCCTTCACTTTGATGAAGCTATTCCTGCCAATTTCCAATATTTTTCAAATCACTGATAGTGTCTTTACTTCGTTTTTTTGTATCCGATGCATTTGATTTTGATACCAGTGGGTACTATGGTCCACCACTTTCCATGATACAAAAATAAGTACCAACTAACTAATATGACGATCACAGGTGACGCCATATAAGTCCCGCGAGCCGCAAAATTGACATTTTCCCCCGGGTGTGGTAATCAACCCAAAATTGGGTACAGGTGTGCGTCCGCCAGGAAAAATCGACCATGTTTAGTCACCAAATTGTCAAATATACCCATTTATATATAAGGTTTTTCCGTTTTGTAAACTATTTTTTTGTTATATTGTCATACGTGGTTAAGTTAAATTTCGTCTATAAAATTGTTAAATCCTGTTTGTAAACCTAATTTAGTCTTTGGTCAATTATATTCATATTTGGATCAATGCTATTCAAATGCCATTCTCATTTTATTTCGTCGCAAATATACTTAAATTTCGTCTAATCATGTTGTTAGCACAATCTGTCTAATTTATTTCGTCTTTTCCTATGACTTCATTTTTTTATTTGGTCGTCTCGAATCATGCAGCATGCGGTAGGGACTATACTTATTAATGCCATTTCCTCTTTTTCCTCGCCATTTCTTCGTTTTTTAATCATTTTACATCTTTATTTTTCTCTTTGTTTAGACTTTCTTATATATGTTTTTCTTGTTTACATTTCGTGGAACATGAAATTGACATTAAAAATGTTCTGAAATGACTTTGACAAAGTGTTGTCACTTATTTGTGGGCAGCTCCCGATGGTTAAGTCATGCACAAAATCTAGAAACTTGAGAGCAAAGGTTTATTTCAACTACTCTGTTTTAAATATTGTAATTTCTTAGGCCAGGCCATGTTTGATCAAAATGAATGAATTATACTTTCATCCAATTACCTATCCATCATCAATTTGTTGTCTGGTGCTATGCAACACGGAAGTTAGGTCTACACTGGATTTGTGTAATACTGTGGGACTAATTTGCATTGATAAAGAGTAATGAAATAATGAAAAAAGACAATTATATTTGTGGCATGTGCCTCGAACCAACAGGTGAGACGAATTCTCTGTTCCAAGGACCGAAACTTTAATGACCAATTTATGAGGCAGTGGTCATACTCTCAAATTCCAATGTTTATTGACGAAATTTTATTTAACGAGTATGACATCAAATTTTTTTAAGACGATTATAAGCTTAACCGATATGAAATATAATTCAAATTAGTGTTAATTTAACGGGAAAACCTATAGTTGGTTCCGAAATTTCGACCCATTTCTATAGTTGCTTTTAAAATTTCGCATCACTTTCATAGTAAGCTTCGCCAAAATGGCCCTTTTCATAGTAACTTTTTCAAATTTACTATTATGCCCTATTAATCTTTTCTATAAACAATCACTTATAAAGTTTTTTAAAAAAAAAGTTTCTAAAGGGTGAATAAACATACCCACCCGAAGAAACAACATCTTTGAAGCATATTGCGGTAGAAAAATGTATAAGTGTTGTCTTATTTGTAGACCAAATATGCCATACACGATAACTTTTTTAAAAGGCGTGTCAAAAATTTTTTTCCACACACTAACTCTAACGCCAACCAAAACACCAAAATCCCCAATGCCTCTGAGTGAGAAAAAGCACAAAGTCCCGAATGCAGAAAGGACGTCATCGAACGAAGACACATACGAGCAGAATCGTTGGCACACCGCCGTAGCGTAATATCCCCAGTCATGGGGGTGGGGCCCTGGTTCCGAGACCAACCGAGTTTCCAACCTTTTCTCTTTCCCCTCTTCCCTTATTATTTCATTCCCTCCCAGGAGAAGAGATACATACCGGCTTCGAAAAGATTAAAATAGGCCATTTCTTCTTACTCGCCCTGTATAAATTAAAGTGCCGACCATTTTACATTAGACGTGTGAATGTCACATTTGTACCCATTTTTGCATTGTGTTCTATGGGAAGGCAAAGTATATAGGTGCATCCTACGGTGAAGTACCATACAACACATCAGGATCAAATATGATACAAGAGGAGCCAAGTAGTATACCATCTTAATGTAGGGACAAAATTTAAGACAACTAAACTAAACTAAAGCAAATGCACACCATGTTTTTTCTACAAGAATATGAACCACAACCAAAAACCACAAACTGACATGAAACGTACTGCACCGTTCGATGACAAATGTAGTCATTTCCAAAGCCTATCATTTAAAGGAATGTCCCTACTCTGAACATACTTACTGTATGGAGGTGGTGTCGCATATGAAATGAGAAACATATTTAATATGTTATTATTTCAAAACATCATGCTTTAAAAACTTCCGGTCATGACTTATATTTTTCTCTTTTCTACTTCTTCGTTCTTTAAAAAAAAATCTTGATCATCTGATTCAAGCCATAAAGTATCATGGATATAATATTAGACCATGGATATTAGACAATATGCACATTAGACCAATGGAATTAGACCAATGGACATTAGACCAAATGGGTATTAGACCAAATGAATATTAGACTAGATTAATATTAGACCGAATGTATATTAGACCAAATGGGTTTTAGACCAAATGGAGCAATTAGACCAAATGGATATTAGACCAATGGGGTTTTAAGACCAAATGGATATTAGAACGCCAAATGGGGTTTAGATCAAATGGATATTAGAACAGATGGATATTAGACCAAATGGCATATTAGACTCAGATGGTTAGTAGACCAATTGGCATTAAACCAAATCAGTTATAGACCGCTATGATTATTAGACGATATGAGTTTTAGACCACATGAAAATATTAGACTACATGGCTTTAGACTAAATGTTTTTAGCGTAATGATTATTAGACTAACATGTATTAGACCAATTGGAGTTATACAAAATGGCCCATTTGACCATGGTATTAGACACATGGCAAGTCACCAGCTGATCATCAACAAAGTTGTATGGTGATAAAAGTTTGCTACGCAGCACCTTCCCTAACAGATCCGCTTGCTCATCACTAACTATTTTCAGTCACGTCCTGGAGGAACATTACCATTTACACGCATTTTTGGCTCCTGATATATACGTTATCCTGTTTCCTGATGCAGTTCCATCACTAATTATAATTATAGTTTGGATTTTCTTTTCTTTCCCATGGCATTTTGGATTATATATAGGCGAGATTCCCAGTTCAGGGGCAAAGGATGCCCTCGGAGAAGCCTCCGCCCGGAAGCAAAAATATCGTAGCCGGCACGCAATATTCAACTTTTAATAAACAAACCTCAAAAAACTAAACATTTTATAAGCCGCACGGGAGAAATTCTTTTATAGCCAATTAGCATATTGATCGATCAATATCGTCTTATTTGTCTGGGATCACTCGTTGCCCTGCACGCTGTTGACCCCGTGCAAATTAAGTATGGACATGCAAGCGCTAATTACCTGTGTCAAAAATCAGACACAAATCCATGCGGGAAATCTTGCCATATGTCCTACAAAGGTCACGATTTCTATGTTATAGCGCCCCTCTATATGCCCATTTTCCATAGAAAGACGTTGTAAAACAGATTTTTTTAGAAAAATCACATTTTGCCCGCATGAAATTTCGTAAATTTCACAAGATGTAGTCATTGCATAAATACTCCAAATCAGTTGTAAAAGGTGCGTCGCCCGTTGATATTTTGTTTTTATTTGGTTTTGTTGCCCCCAACTTAAAGTTTATGAGCCATCGATAATTGGGTTGGAGACTGGAGACGTCTGGAGACTGACAACAGGGCATTGAGTACCAATTACGGAATTATATACATTGCGTGTGAGGTTAACTTAGTACGTCCCCACAGAAGGAAGGTCCGTGTTGTTTTGAGATTATAAGATTCGCACGGAACAATTTTATAACCCGTGCGCAAGTTATTGTTCCCTCCGACGCAAGTATCTTCCTCGTGAAACTGGGAATCCCGCCATATTTGGGTCTTCCCATGAAGTTGGTCATCAAGTGTGGACATGATTTAAAAAGGACTTAAACTTTACTAATTCCTTGCATTCCAAGTGATCTAATACCTTAGTCAACATAAGTCAAAGTTAATTTGGACAGCAAATCTTCCAAATGCAATGGAAGTTAAATTTGCCACTCCGCATCACATCAAGATGTAGCACTGAGGGACAAAAACGAGTTGACTTTGTTTCGCCGGCCGTCGGCGTAATCAATGCCGGTGTTCATATAATGAGTGCCCTGGTGACTGAGTGTCCTACCCCCATCTGTCTATGTGTTCTCCATTTTATGTTTTAATCATCATTTTTGTTTCCGCCTGTACCCAATAGCCTCCGCTACCAAGAATCAGGTTATTCCGTACATGTTGCTATGGTAGCTAGGACAAACTCTCTCTCAATGGGGGACACTCAGTTTTCTTAGCACCGGTACGGTTTACACTGACTCTGCAGGTATCGCTTCTGGATTGCTCTTGGTATGTAAATGATTACCATGGCGATCAAGTAGGTTGTAAATTCAAAGTAATGTGTATCATATACCAGGATCACCGTACAATCTTGTGACGTCCAATTTCATGGGAGTTTCCTTTGACAAGCCCCATTTGCTGTACTGAAAGGGGTAAAACTGAGAATAATTCACTTTGGACTGATTGAATTTCAGCTTGCTATGAATATCGTCGCGATGACTAAAACTAATTTAACGTCCACTGGTAAAATGAGGGACGACATTTCAGATGACAGTAAACAGAAAGAACTGTAGTGTAAATTGCAGAAGTTTATTGAAGATGATGGGGTTGGAATTGCTTTCATTCAAGGCGATTGACTAAATATGCAGGTACTTCTGAAACCGTGCGGGTATTTATCCTTGTTTTCACAATCAAGATTTAACCGTGCGCCAATCGTTAAAAATTTGGTTTATTCTTTATTATTTAATTGAAAAATCGTCGGCTTTCCTCACCTACTGATCTAATTCACAAACTGTTTTCGAGAAAATCGCAATTGAAAAATTCCTTCGTAATATGCTCGAACATACCGATTTCGTCATTTACTACCAGGCAAAGGGAAATATCATCAAGAAAACACTCAGAGTTTTTTTAATTTAGTTAAAAATATGGGGATTATCTAGCCCAACACTTTTTGGGTTTAATATGACTGTAAACTTATAGATCAGTATGTGACGAGATTTTGTGTTTTTTTCCAAATGAGTCACTGCAGATGGACCACAGATAGATCAATATCTAACTTATTGATAACGTATTAATATAAAAAATGCGCAATTGTCGTATCAGTACGTCACATAGTGATCTATGTCAGATAGCGCTGTATATGACCAGCTTTGATATATATATCGGTATGTGATGAAGATATATGTATCTTATCGATTTCGATTTCTAAGATAGAACACAGATAGCTCGGTATGTAACGTTTTCATCGCCGTGTTAAAGTACGCCATGTACGTTATTTTAGTGTAATTCAACGTCATATTAACACTACCGAATTTTCTTAAAAATGTAAAAAATATGAGATAGAACAGTATGTGATGCAGCCGACGAAATGTAACACTGCCGAGCAAAAGTGACATTCACAACTTCAACATCTGCGGGTCTCTCTGGCAGGTACTCATCGCGCAGGCGCGTAGCCAACACAGTCGTTCCGCTCTTAGGAGGGTCGTCGAGTGCCAAATTGTGTAAACACGTATTTCAATACGGAATAAATCGCAATCTCATCATAGTGCGCAGTTCACACTCCATAGAAAAACGTTTTGCACAATTTGGCACGCGCCAGTGGTGTTAGGGCAAAATGGAGAAAAAAAAGGGTTCGGCAACTTCCAAATCCAGTATATCCCTTACGTCCAACCTGACAAAAAATTACGGAGCGGGCCCCTGCCTTGGGTTAGTGGGAAATTGCTCCTAGATCTAACAACAAAAATACCGCTACCTCACTTTTTGCGGTGTTTGTCAGATTTTCCTCTAGGGACGTTAGGGATATATCGAACATCGGTGTCCCCCGGCCCCGACCCCGGAACGTACTTATTTCCGATTAGAATAGAGGGCATCCGTGTTTCAGATTAGCTCGCCAATGGGTAAGTAATAATGACCCTTCGGAATAATGCGGAGACCCCTGCACCTAGACCACATTACGTTATCTGGGTGAGTGTATTGTTTGCCCCCACGGACAGCCGTTAATCAGAAAAACAGATTCCTTCTATGGGTTTTAGTGTTCAATAGGTGAGTATACAATACATCCTGTTGAATGCTCAAAGACCATATACCTCAGTAGATTACCTGAGGTGGATTATCTCTTGGTGATAGACTCGCACACATTCGAATGTAGTAAGGACTTTCGGTGTTTTTTTTAAGAAAAACAATTATAATCCTTTTAACTTTAAAATTATGATATGCATCCAAAATGGTACTGAACAACTTGATAAAATCTCACTTAATTCTTTGCTCGACGTTTATGTACGATAAACGACTTCCAAATAGATTTCGTGAATATAGTGGTCGTCTTTGATGTTTGCTAGTTTCTAATGAAGGAGCCAGGTTCTGAAAATTTGGGAACTTTACTTGGTGAGTGCAGATAGAAGTTTAAACCTTGTTCTTTTAGTTTCTGACATGTCTCGCCGGTGGCTCGATATGATCAGAAACTAGCAAGCTCACTGCCTATGGGGTATAAAAATATTGTCCGTGCTGTTATCTCAGTGGGGCAACAGACGTGGCATCTCCTTTGCCCCGCCCGATTGGCCTAATGGCATATGCAGTCGTCAGTTTGAATCTTGAACAACAACCTTGCTTCATCGGCGTCTAAAGAAGTTGACAGCCATAATGTTTTTGAAGTGAGGTCCAAATGCAATGTGTCCTAGATGTGTGAACATTCATCTATTCTAGGTTCACCTAGTATAGCACGAACAATCTTCTTCGTAACAATTACAAATGAAGAGCGCCGCTCATTATTCTCATTACTGAATGGTGACATCATATTTGTGATACAGCTTGGGGAGATTTCGGAAATTCTGCAATGTATTCATGTCGTTCGAGAGACTTCTTAGACCTTACCTTAGGTGGGCAAAATTATATGCGCAATGATATGGGAAAATCCGGGATGGTCTCGGCTATTGGAAGCTGAAAACAGAATTCAAATCATACTTTCCGTTTGTGAATGTTGGTGTTGTTTTTGTGTTAGTAAAGTTGCGCCATGAATCAATCCCGGAAATTGGGGGTTGAAAAAGTACTCCTAATTAATCGTAGACTATGCGCGATATAATGTGACTCGTGAGATGTACTGTTTGTGTCGGTGTCACTTGGTCAATAATTCTGAACACGCAGTCTCAGCTACGCAGGGTGACATGAAGGTTTACTAAGATGATATTGCAAATATGAATGGCTATTTTCGGCAGTGGTGGACAAAAAAAAACCAAGTTGATGTGGGAATGCAATGGGAGTATTGATGCTGTTTCATCGTTTATGCGCAGGGGACTGTGTTTTGACTAAGAAGGGTCAGTGCGGCGCGCGGTCAAGGCAGTTTTGCATGACCGAAACAATGTACACCACGCAGATTTACTGCATACGGTTGTGTGTATACTGCACACGGTTCATTTAAACTTAGGTCAGTCGGCCGGGCTGATCGAGCGCTATAAAAAGTCGATGGTATTTGAATAAATAGGAATGTAATACACATGCGTGAAGAAGGCTCGGTGATCGAATCGATTACGCATTTCACTACAGTTCAATAAGAGAGGTTTGTTGTGTATAGATTAAATTTTCGCTTTGAGCCTTGAGGTGTGGAGAATTTTAAACTAACGCCCCGCATTAGTGGAATCAGGGATTTGGGGGCCAATTCTTTACAAGTTTACAAGATCGATTCCAGCGTCCATCGAAACTTCTCATATGAGGAATGTAAAGTTAAAGATAGGAGCCAACCATGATCTACTTTTAACAGAGTCGTGACAAAATTGCTGTCATAATTTTTCAGAGGTGGTCAACGGGCGCGCCATAATATTTGCGTGAGAGGAGCGTAACCTATGTAGCCTCATGCGCGATTAACCAATGAGGAGGCTAACCTACTCAACATTCACTTCCCTGTTGACCTAACGTCACGCTCGGCGCACAGCAAATAACTTAAGGGGGAATCTAGTTCAAAGTCTTGTGATGCAAGATTTGCAGTGGTCTTAATTTTGTTACATTGCTACAATTTTTAGCTTTATTTCCCTGTTTATTTGGTGAAAATCGGACATTCCATTCCCATTTTATGATCAATTAAAGTCAATTGCGTCTCGCGACCAAACATAATTCTTATGTTTTTATTGTTTTTCAAACAGCTATATTTATTATGTATTTTATTGTTTTTCACACTGCAATATTTAAGATAATGACGAAATAAATTAATTTCTAACCTACAACAATAATTGTTTATAGGAATTTTGTAATTTACTATAATTCATGCAATTACTAAATTTGAAATTTAAAGAACAAAAATGTTAATAAATTTCGCTTGTGAAAAAGTTGCTCAGGGAAAAGCAGGTTCTAGTTAGAAGCTTTTGACTTCAAATTGGGACCACATAGCAATCATGTGTATGTATTACAACCTTAAGGGCCATATGTTGTGGAATTTCTCTTCGTTTTTATTTATGGGGTCAAGTTCCTCACCAGCAATAAAATTCATAAAATTTTGGATCCGGTGCTATGCAACCTGAAATCAATAACAAAAAATGTAAAAAATCGAAATTTTGAAATAAAAAAAATGTTTTAGTTAATATTATATCTGAGTATATATTGCAAGTTAGTGAAAATGCGGAGGAACCTTTTTATTTCACTGAAGCCAAAATTAAAGTTTGTGACCTTTTTGACTTGTGTTGTAAAACATCATGGAATGAATTAGACATATGTTAAAATTGATTCATTTTTGAAATTCTTATTATTTCTGAATAGTGTGGAATATGATTGCGATATTAATCATAAAAGACATGTGCTAGAGAATATTGTTAATAGACACCTCATTTGAAATAATGCCCCCTCTAATTGGGCAACTCGGATGCCGTTCTCTTGCATTCTGCATAAGCTCTTTGCGTCATCTTTGTAGCAATCTTTCAGCTTAACCCCTAAAAGTACCTGTAGTTTACATTCGAAAGAGCAAGATGCAAAAAGTTTCCTATATTTTCTGCCAACAAATATAATTGGTAAAACAAGCTCTTTCGACTTACACCTGAAGTTTTTGTTTTTTTTTGTTTTTTTTCATTAAAAAAAAAATGGTTTTTCGGATTAACCCGCCCCACATTTTAAAATATATTCAAGACTGAGAACAAAAAGGACTTAATGAAAAATTCAAGTTTTTATTTAAAAAAATCTTGGTGTTAAGAGGTTTTTAATATTGTCGATTGAAAACCTATTTTATAGAAAGTTAATAATTGTTTGCGAAGCTGCATGGGCAGAAGAAAAAGCTCCTAGTATATAGATGAGTTGATGCAGTGACTGTCGACGCCGGGCACGAACAAAGCACTGCCCTGGCAGCAGAGGGTGTTTTGAATCATCATCCAACAATGCATAGCAATGTGCCTATACTGGTTCCTGTACTAAACCATGTCAGTACCTTAGGGACAAAAAGTGTTCAAAAAACTTTAAGAACCACAAGCCATTTCTAATTAATGCAAACAATTCCCGAAGTACTAAACAAATTTTGGGCTAAAACGAGCGTTAAAGTCAGGGTTTTTAGGTGTTAGAATCAGGAATTTTATTGTATCACATGACCCTATGAGGTGAACTTTCCCAAACTGGGTGCATTGTGGGAGGACCCGGGCAGTATGCGTGGCACCTGCAGGGCGTGTGCTGTTAAAATTTCGCTCAATCAGGCGTGATAAGGCTGTGAATGCTGTAACTGTATGGGAATTACACTTGCACTCTAAACATGTCAGTAGACCAGGTTCTAACCTGTGTGTTGTATAAACATTGATGTCAACTCATCTATACATTTGAGCTTTGACATCATAGCCCCTATGTGAAAATGGACTGCAAATTTTGCAGGAACTGTACTGTAACAAAAGATCAAAATGTAAGAGACATTTGATACGATTTTTGCCACAGTCAAATCTATTCTAAAAACAAGAATTGCGTTAGTTCTAATACATTGCAATCCCGAGTGAACATATAAGGCGTTTTGATGTGCCATTTGCAGGTTTGAAAAGTGGGACCTATTTTCACATAGGAGCTTTGATTTCAAAGGTGAATGCACATAGACTATGAGATTTTTCCTGCCTAGCGAATTTTTATGGTCAATAACTGAAACCAAAAACTTATCATTGCAAAATGACGTTTGAATCAAGAAAAACTGAGAAAGCGACAAAGATGGAATGGATTCAGCAATATTTAATAGAGGTCAGAATCAAAGCGAATGTTTGCAAGATTGGATCAGATATATACTTTTAATTAAACCACAGTGCCTATTTTACACTAACAGAAAGCAATAAATGTTACCTGTTATTACATAATAAAGAATCCCAATTGTTTTTTAGTTGGTTTTGTAAAAAAATAGTGTAGAGTTTAAGATAGTCATGTTTAGGATTTAAGCCGTGTTTAATCGTGGTTAGGTACTTTAGATGTGAAATAACTATGGCGTTAAGCTATACAAACGAAAGTTTATTGTTTCATTACAAATAAACGTTAAGCTATCTAAACAAGTTTGACAAAATTTTAATTTTTTATCGCTCTTCTTTATACAGTTGAAAAACATAATTCTATACATTATCCAAGGACTAGTTTGCGTCCTTCATACGTTCTCAATAGACACAAGTGCAACAAGCCTGTGTGAGATTTATAAGGGCAATATCGATAATTGCTTTGCACCGATCAATGCAAGGTTTCAATTGTTTGTGAAAACAAGTACGGCAGTAAAAATAAACTACACTGTTTAAAAAGAAACATGTAAAAAAAACAGGCATTTGACTGGCAAGTGGGA
>JAMKCH010027418.1:0-18014 GCA_023653785.1 Ophioderma brevispina | reverse complement strand
AAAATGGAAACGATAATGATACATGCTCAGCCGAAATCCCTGCTGCAGGGACCGAGCCATCAGGGTGGCGACCAGCGGCAGTAAAGGCCAAACAAATCACCCGTAAAGAATGGACAAGCGTAGGGCTAAACACTCCGCAAATCTCTCGAACCTTAACCCCAGTGATAAATGGTCCGTTGTAACATTAATTTCTCCTTGAGAAATTAGCAACGGCCCATCAACACTATGGTTCGTTCCGAGAAGACTACTCATCCACACCGCTAAAATCCCCGAAGGATTGAGGCCACCGGGGTGACCAGCGAGCAGGGGTCCGGCCGACTAATAGCGCCAGCCCCGCCCCGCTGAAAATGCCAAACACTCCTCCTGCCGCCAGAACTACCCGTGGGAGCGACGGCGTCATGAGCGGAGGCCAGCGTAATTGAGGCAGTAATCCGCCCGTACTAACAGGCGAGCGTGGCCCAATATCGCTGAAGAAAAACAAACCCGTCCAATGCAGACATTGATTCCCATGATGGGGATTCAAAGCTGATGAATGGATATTGTCTCGAAAATCGACCGCAAATCCACGGCAGTAATGGTCCTTTGTTGGTCTAATCCGGGATTCCAGACCATGGACCAGCACCGAGGAGATTCGCCCGGGTCAAAGCGCCCGCATCCGACATCACCCCTGTGCAGGATGAAGGCAAAAGGCATCGAGACCAGCGCAGTAAAAGCCCGTACATCGGCCCTATAGATATATAGGAAGAAGGGCCGCGACGTCGCCGGGTGGGGATTCCTGAGTCACGGCCTGCTGCAGCGGGAACCGCCACCGGTAGACTCTTCCCGGGGCAGCGTCGCCGTTAGCTGACCCATAGAAGACACAACACCTAGGTGACTGTGGACAACCATAGCGGTGGATCTCCGTATCGGTAGGGTACCGAAAACCGTGACAACACGCATAGTACCCAGCCAGTCTACGCACCCCTGGGCACGGGCGACTGACAACGACACCGGGCGGGTGTGAACCCTCTATATCGCTGGTGAACCCCCGCTTACAGCAGCGGAGGAAATCCCTGTAACGGCGATGGGTACTAAAGCGGTGTATTGTGATCGGTGGGTACGGAAGACGGCTACCACGCGCCCATTATCCTATCAGTCAAACGCACCCTGGGGCGTCGGGGGACTGACAAGACGCCAGACCCAAAGCCTGTGTAACGCGGGTAACTCCTCTTACCATCAGCGGAGGAGGCTCCCGATCATTACCGGTCAAATCCGCGTACACCGTCAAGTTATACCGAGGGACGAAAACCCAAGGATTACCCGGTCCAACTCCTGAGCAAACCAGGTGGCTACCATAGACCGATACGCACGGCGCACCAATTCGCCCCGGAGTAGGATCAGCGGGCATCAGCATGGGTGTGGGTCCTGTGAACTGCGACTCGGTCGAACAAGTCACGTACAGCGCGCGGCCTATAAGGCGAAACAAACGGCCTGATCACGCACCAAGGCGGGGATACCCGAATACAAATTTACTAAGTTAGATAGAAAATTTATATAAAAGCATTTCCAAACAATCCTACAACTCCTTAATCAAAGGCCATACTCTCGTTGACATAAGGGCTGCAAGAAGCAGTAAGGAAACTAGGTAGTCAACCCACAAGTGTCACGTCTCATTGTGTGAATTAAGGTCGTGCATTACCATTTATAAAATGTAAACAAACGGACGCATCTTGATTCGCAACCATATGGAGGCGTGTCGGTCCATTTCCAATTACAATTCTCACAACATTGTAATCACACATATACCCGTTAAAATATATATAAATACCCTACTAACACAAATAAGATAGTAGTGGGAAATAAGAACTATCGATATGACGTGGCGGCAGTGCCACGCCCTACGCTATCGTCTATGGGTGTGAAATTATGCGGGTTTTTGTATGTTGAACAAATCCAGACGCCAAGTCAAGATATAAAGTCTTCTTAAAATACCGGTCGGGAGGGGGGGGGTTTTTTCTTCGCAAACTAAAAATGACAAAACTACAGCCCCAGGGACGTAATAATGACATTTAACAATTTACACAAGGTTCAGGAACACACTAGTAGCTAAATCTGGCCAAAAATTCGACAAATTACGGTAGCTAAATACATTAACGTTCTCGTCACTTGTCAAAAGAACCCAAGACGAAAAAAGAGGATTGTGGGTATGACTTCACTTGGGGGTGTCGTCATACGGGTGATCGCATGAATATATATTAGGTGGGAATTATATTTATGGGAGGTTTCTGCATCTGCCTAAAGACATGCATTTGTTACATCAACATCGGATTGAAGGTAAGCAGATTCCTGTATGAGTCACTATGATCAACACCTTAAAAATGCCTGTCTTTTGACACATTTTCAATTTAGTTTTAGTTAAACCAAGTTTTAAATAGGTTGTCTCCGCTAACGTGTGCGCGATACACCTCCTGAGCAATACTACTATAATATTGTGAGGATTTATTGGAGCAAAAATAATTGACCGGATGCCCTTCCTGACGTCAATCCACAGTTTTCAGTGGTGGGGCCTGCCTTGGGCAGACCACGCCGCACCATGCAAGGGCACATGTGCTGATGACTGCATTAAGCTCTCCTGAGCTGACGGCCCTGTAGGTAATCGTCTTTTTCATTTCTACGCAGAGTAACCAGCAACCTTCCTCATCAGATTTCCTAGAAACCCCAATGGGGGGTGACGGTTTAGCCGCCGACCAACTGGGCCCTGGAACAGGTAGTACTGTTTACAAGGATACCAGTTGGCAGGCCCTCAAGGAAAACGTGACCTGACCTTAGGAACAATTACCAGAATGATCCAATTTGCAAATTTCAATCCTAAATTCTTCCGGATAAGACATGCCCCATTTGTCCAAGAAAACCTCCTCAGCTATGCATCTCTTGAGGATGTCTCCTAGTAACTCATCATCATGCTAGGTTGACATCCTTATCTTGTTTCCTGCTTCTTAGAAGCCCCATGGCAAACATTGTCTTGATGTCTCGAACTTAGGCGCTGATGCCGTCTTGAATTCGTCATACAAAATGGTCTCAGAAGAAAAGAAAAAGAAAATCCAATGAAAGATTCACATTGGCACTTTTTAGTGTAACCCCACGAAGTAGTGTTATGGCACTATGAGAGGCCCTGATTTAAACTGCTGCACATTTTGTCTCTATAAATTATTCATATATTTGCCGAGCAGAACTGTGAAAAACTGATTAAATCATTTAATTGTTTACCCCTCTTGTAAACTTACATGCTTTCGTGTTAATCTTTCTATCACCACCTCCTTTAGGCCTTTCTTGCCTGGACAAAGAAAAATGTATTTTGAACATATATGTAGCAATATTGATAAGCAAACTGACTTGAAAAGAAATTTTAATGTTTTTTTGTTTTTGTGGAGAGTGTGTAGCAAAAGGTTAACCAAAGAACCAAAAGACTAGCACAGAAGATACGCGGGGTTGTGAAGAAATCAACATTTTGCTTGGTAATCGTAGGTATCGCGCTAACAACACTCACTGCCATAATCAATCTACTTTACCCCATTTTTTTTTAAAGATGCAAGTCGTTGCTTTGAGAACGCTGCAATACAATGCGACGTCACTGCCCTAAATTGATCTATTTCATCCATCCCCAGTTATTTATATTTCTTTACAACATGCGATATCCTCTGGTGCTCAGTCTTTCTGGTTTGGTCGCAATACACCCTATCTACTATGAATCTTCATTTTTCTCCTCTCCTGCGTACCTCTTTAGGTGATTATCATTCTGTATGTGAAAAGGAACATAACGATGCATTGAACTTCTAAATCAGCTGATCACTCTCGCTGGCCATACTCACTTGATGGAACCCTGTGTATTTGGCACAATCAGATTAGCCTTTATTTGGTCCACGACCGAGGGTGCATTAGTCAATCCCAACAATGCACGCATTTATTGGAATTACACTCAAGAGGATCATGTGATCCCACAAAAATCTATTCTTAACACAAATGTCCTGACTTTTACCTCATTTTAGGCCCACAAATCGTTTATATAGTACTTATGGAATTTTTGTCATGATCATGAAATTTCGTTTTCCAGTGGTTCTTTTACTTTTGGAACCCTTTTTTTTTACCCCTAATACTGACATGATTTAGTACAGAATGAGTTAAGTACAGAATAGCACATTGTAATGCATTCACGGGATTGTTCAATCGCCTCTGGTCCCTGATTTAGCAATTACAACCTTTATTCTTCCCATACTAACCTTTGGGCAGTGCTTTGCCTTCATCTCCAACCAAGTCATCGTCAAATATTTCACGTCCATCTTCTACATAACCAGAGCCATCTGCAAGAAAGCAATGTGTCAATTTCTATTCAATATGGTACTGTGCAACTGGGCATGTGTGTGATTGATTGGCTAAAGGTCACCGGTCATTGACACAGGTAGGGTCCATAATTAGTTAAAGGTGCAACGAGAGATTTTACATATCAGGTGTCCCTAAAAATGTGAAAAATCTAATTTTTGCACAATTTAGAAGCGTTCTAACAGAAATGTCCCCATGTGAAAGGATTAGGCTGAAAAATATTCCTTGGACAACACTTGATTTCTATAGAGCAATACAAAATTCAGCCTAGTTTTAATATTGAAATTAAGGAACGTGAAAATCACATTTTATTTTCACACTTTCAGGCATTTCTGTAATCAAAGACAAGGTAAGAAATCTACTGGGGTCTTAATTATGAAAATCATCTACATATGACACAATATAATGGGTTGCCGCCAAAATCTCTTCCTCTCGTTCACCTTTAATTATTGATTGAAACTTATCATTTTTTCTTTAAACATTTTTGATGTGAAGCATTATATCAGGGACTGACAGCAGACCTCAAAGTCAAATGGGGAGTAGTGACAACCCAAATTGGAAACAAATTGGCCTGCGAGGGGAAAGATTTGAATTTTCTTTATCATATCAGCATATAACAAGGCTTTCATTTTCTGAATCATCAAACTTGGGGGTGGGGTGGGGGAAGCAAATTTTAGCCAGATGGGCTGCCCAATCTCCCCCTACCTAAAACCTTGTAGTAAGTGTAGTTATTTAATTACAGATTGCTTCCAATTAAGTTTTGCACAGTTATAAAGTGTGTAACTTGCTCTTCTTTGACCAACTCTTTCACAATCCCAAAATGTGCTGCAAAAAACCCACGACGCTGCTCCCAACTTGCCTTGACTCAATATGGGGAGAAAGTACCAGGAAGTTATCCAGGATGCCCAAGCACTTTCTCTCCTTGTACTAACCGTATGATGATGGAATTTTTTTCTTAAACCATCGAATCAGATCAACAAAGAAATTTTGATTAGTAAAATTTAATTTTAATTTTGTTCCTTTTTTGAACATCAATTCTTTTAAACTAAGAAACATACCATCATCCACAATCCAGTCATCGTCTTGGCGATCTCTAACAATTTCCGAGTACTCATCTTCATCCACAACATCATAAATGTTGCTCATCTCTTCCACCTATAGACCAAAATACAAAGCAAAGGAAAAAAATGTCAAAGTACATTTCATATTCATGAACAAGGGCTGAAAGGCCTATGGATCTCACCCAAATTGTTCCTTTCTTTCCTGCCATTTAAAGAGACATGTGAGGACATTTCCAGAAAGCGTCACCCAATTTTCCTTGAACCCTGTATTTTATTTGCATTAGAAATGGCTATCATGTATTAGATCACACTGAAGTGATAAGCTGATACACCGTCTTTATGTAAAGTAATGACCTTAGTTATTGTCTGTCAGCATCATAAAATCAAAGCATGGTTTTCTATTGGATGATAATGATAGCAGGCAAGTTCAAAACAAGGTTTGCCGGTTTTCTTTTGTACTTGTTTCCAACAAACCTTGGAAATGTTATCGGTACGGTGGTCTGCAACCGATCCAGTGCAATTGGAGAGAATTTCGTTATCCGAAAAAATAATCTCCCTCCTGCCACTGTGAGGATTGGCAAATAGTCAATCTACCTCGCTAGTCGCTTTTGCAATTACCCAAAATCATACAAGCGAGGCAGATGATACTGCTAGCCAAGCACTGGCAACAATGCTCTCACAAATTTTACTTTCAATGGAGGAATGGGCCAATTGGAGAAGGTCATAGAGTTAAAGTTGGCGTGTTCTGATTTATGTTTATCTTGTCGCCATTGATAGGAAGAGCATGCACCTGCATACACTTACCATAAAGTATCGTGGGAAAACAAAGTTGAGTTTGATAATAGAAAGGATAATGCACATTGAGAGGACTATTCACTTACTGGCTAATATTGATGGTTAAAGGTGCTTGTTCCGATTCATGGATTGTGGTTTCTCTACTTGATATGAGAGCCTGGCTTAGCAAACTGCACCCCATCACGTACTGTGGGAAACAAAACTTGCGGTTTTGATGGTTAGAAACAATAATGCACAAGTTGCAAAGCCCTATTAACATACTGTGATAATAATTATGGTTAACCACTAAAACGGCGGTTTTTTGTTATATCTTAGGGAATGAAATGGATTTGAGGGCTCAAATTTCAGGACGACAATGAGAAAAATATGGCCTTATCGGATCTCAAAATCGATACCACTTCCGGGTAACTCAGGGGGGTCCCAAAGACGGATCGGAACACGCCTTTAACCATTAAATGAAAGGTTTTTTGTTTTAATTTTGCAAAGAAAGAAGTGGATTTGGAAGTGAATTTTAGGAAGATTAAATGAGGAAGGAAAAATACGGCTTCATTGATATCAAAAAACTTTACACTTACTTCGGGGTAATCAGTGGGTGAATACTAGAGGCCGATCGGAACACGCACCCTTTTTAAATGACATGAACACTTACACATTCCTTATTACTTTTAAACTCAACTGTTCCAGTGATTTAGCAAATTTTTTAACTGTGGAACTCCTAAATTATGTGCATAATGTGATTTTTATGTGGTTCAATAAATTAGTTGAAATGAATTTTGGTATAAGACAAACCATATAGCAAGCAGGTAGTTATAATCTTTAGATTTTTAACCCATCCTAGCAGGTAGTTATAATCTTTAGATTTCAGGTTTTTATGTGGGGTACAGAATGATAAGACACATATGCCTAACTTTCCACACAAGAAGAAGCAAGCTGTGTAAGTTAGGCATAATGTTTTCTTATGGCCATTCTGCACCTGCATAAACCCGAAATCTAAAGATTGTAAGTGCATTTGAGTAATGTACAACCCCCCCCCCCCCCGGGTGAAGTTTCCTACATTTCTTTCATGGTGCAGAACCAATGTCTTCTTCAGAGCCAAAGTTCTGTTTGTGCAGGAAACACCTTCAGTTTTCATATGGGATTAATATTTTTTCTTGCCATATACAATCGCAGTTTTAATATGCCTTTCTGCAATTGTATTTTGCAAATGCTACAATGACAAACATCATATTTTGCTTTTTGCTGTCCCCTGCCTTGCCTTCTTCAACTTTCCAAAGCTTGCAGTTCAACTGTTTTCGTACTCCCATCGAGCGGAGGCCTTCTGGTCTTGCAAGGCGATTCATAGGCGTGGGGAAATCAAGCGTAAAAACGTTTAATACTATCAAGGAAAATCTAAGAGGTGTATGCGTATGTGACGTGTGCATGCTTGCATGTGTGTGTGCGTGTGTATGTGGGGTCAGAGAGTGAACTTCAAGTGGCCTTTGTGTAGCTTACCTCAATTAGTTAACTTTTAGCTGGAAGAAAATTAGCAACTATTCAAGGTTTTTGATGCAATATTTCAGTTTTTTAATTTGAAGCATTGCGTAGATGTAGTTTTGCGTTTAAAGGGGCCTATCCCATCACCAGCCTAGAAAACCTTTCATTTTGAATTTTTATATCTCATCTATGGGTTTGTCTTTAAAGTAAAGGCTGACTCAAGAGATCTTCCCGATGGGGCACACTCAATTTTCAAAAAATCTGTTGTTAACAAATCATCGTGTTGGTAAGTCCATGCCAAATAACCTAGAGGTCCAGTGATTACCTAGATTTTAATAAAAGTCCATGAAATTGTTCCTCTGTGGGTATAATGAACTACAGACAATTTAAGCTCAATAGTCAAGCCATCAAAGCCATTTCAAAATTAGCCGGGTGAAAATTACTCGGGACCCCGTTTGAAACGACTCACGACGTAGTGGTGATTTTTTTTTTTCATTTCAGAGGACTCCTTATTCTTATAGGGCCCTTGCACGGAAGGAAATTATATGAATGGACTTGTTTGCCCTCAAGATTATCCAAGGTGCGAAAGACTACACTGCATGCACCTGGTTCACCTGAACAGTTCAGCTATTTTTTACAGGTGATTCCTTTGTATTCTCTACATGCTTGCGTTGTTCTGGAGGCAGGTCTGGCCAAGATAAACTATTGACCTGCCGTGCAAGCGCCCTATAATGTTGGAAAAGGGGTACCCAGCTGAAATTGGTATCTAAGTAACTTTGCCATCTTTAAGAATTGTAATCAGAAAACAGACCCTATCTTACCCCATGGTGAAGTTACAAGGCATCTGAAAATGACAAGTTTTAGAACTGCGATATTATTTTCAAGTTTCAAGGGGCTTGGTGACCCAATATCAAGTATCCAGAGAATGCTCAAGTTTGGTGTATATACCTGGGAATATCTGTACACTAAAGGAGGAACAGGCTAAAGAAAACTTTCCCCCAAAAAAGGATATGGCGAGTGTCCGAAAAAAAATGGGTCCCAAAACACAATATTCTTTAAAAACGCCCCCTGTGCGTGGATGGTTGACCATGTGAACAGTTTATCAGGGGTAATGAAATTTTTACAACAAGAGGAGATATACTCAGGACCTTTTTAAGTATCAAATTTCAGCAATGAGACTCAACTCCTTCATGGTCAGATGAGAATCACAATTCTCCATAGAACGTAACCGTTAAGAAACGGGTCAATGCACTTATGAAGAAAGAAAATATTTTCCTTAACTGTGTAGATCTATGGAAAATAATAGTAAAAAACCATGATGAAGGAGTTGAGTCAACATTGCTGCAATTTGGCACACAAAAAAGGCAAGGCGTGAAATAAGCAGGGCAGGGCAAATTGTACCCCATGCTCTTCAAGGCAAATGCCCGTTCTGAAACAAAATTGTACCAATTTTTTGTATAGACCGGGGCAATAAAATATTAAAAACACACCAAGAGACCAGGGCAATAAAATATTAAAAACACAAAATTGCTCATGGATCTGAAATCTTTAATTCATGCCTTGATAAAGTCCAATAAATATCTCTCTCTGTTGTAAATTTAAATACATGAGTAACCGTTCACAAAGGTCAACCCACCACACAAGGGGCGCTTTTGTTTTTAAAGAAATATGTGTGTGGACCCATTCGGGCACTCGGAATATCCTTATTAAAAGTTGATTTAGCCTGTTCCTCTTGGAGTATAATCTATACCAGATATACAGACACAAATTTAAGAATCTCTCTGGATATTGAAGGGACACTGGCCCACCTTGCAAAATTGAAAAAAAATTTCGCACCTAAAACTTGTGTTTTTGGAATGCCTGTTTAAACTTCATAATGGGGCAAGACAAGATACGTTTGTGATGGACAGATTCATGAAAGGATTGCGGCAGAAGTTACGCAGGACTAGAGAAATACCAATTTTCTTTTCGCTTAGCACCCCTTCCAATTAAAGAAGTCCTGAAAACCACTCAAAAAAAATCATCAATGGTCGCGAGTCGACTAAAGGAAAGGTCCAATTATTTTTCATTCAACAGGCTGTAATTTCGTAACACTTGACTAATATGGCTAGAATTTGCTTGTATGTTTCATTATACCCATAAGGCAGCAATTTAATGATTTTCAATCATAAATCTCTGAGGGTATCACCTGGGGACGTTTCTTGAAAATTTAAAGTGATTTTTGGCATGAATGACTCCTATTGCATCTTACAATAATCCTTGTCCATAATGCTTTTATAGTCGGCAATTACCCCCACATTTTTTTTTGCTGCTCCCCTCCAGTTTCCCGCCCGGGCCCCACCCCCCCCTTGGTTGGCCAGAATAAAAATTAATAGATTTTGGCCAAAATCGGTGATTTGGGGGCCAAAAATCACCAAATTTTGGAAAAAATCATGATATTTCGGCCGGAAGTCGTCCCCCCCCCAAAGAAAATGAAGTCTTTTATCAATCGTTTGATTATTTTAAACTTTATTTTTTGTGATGAATGAAGAGCATTTTTATGCAAAATTATTTTTTGTAAATCAATGAAAAGTTTGTCGGCTGCAGGTTTTGGAGCATGCAGTCGGCGGATGCAAATCTCTGATCTAAAACTTTTTCATTCATTCCCTGGGCCTAAGCCTAATGCAAGCAAGCAGTATGACATTATGAAAGCCTGGGCCAGATGCATATGCATGACGGATCATGCTAGCTGTCATGTGTGACTGTGACATGTTTTCTCACTGTTAGCGCCATGATTATCCCCCTACCAAAACCATATAATTTTCATTTAAGGAGGAATTATATTCTGTTCTGCACACTTTAAATCGGGTCACCTTTAACATGCGGTGTATTCCGTTAACCGTTGCCAAATTCGTAGCCTGTGGCAGAATACTAAATCTTTCTAATTTTAAATGCAGTGGCAGTGCCACTTTAACGGAAACGGCCATGCAATGCATGTCATGATTCCACTGGAATAAAAGGGGAATTTAATGGAATACACTATATCATGAATAAATGGGTACAAGTGAAATTGTATACTAGTACAACTACAACCATGACAACGTCAATACGATCACACATGCACACATGCACAGTCAATTCAAACATCATGCCTTCATGCTTGATTTACCGGCAATTGACAATACGTTGGAATTGTGTGGAATGACCTCAACAGCGGAAGACATAAACAGGAAAATGCATTAATTGCCACAAATCTTTGAGGAATCGTTACTGAATCAATGATCAATTTTTCAAGAGGATCTCACTCCATCGCTCTCCAGTATCGGGAGTGTTTTATAACGCGGGCTCTTCTGAAGTCGGAGCATAGCAATTTCTTCGAAGTGCGCTATTGTTTGTTTCGTTCGCGATGTTCTGGCCCGACAGCTCGTAGGTCAAAAGTTGCAAAGTTTGTTATATGGCTTAATCCAAATAGTAGAGGGGTCCAAATCCAATAGGTTATCTGTTTTTACAAAATGGCCAAAAAGGGACCATGCATGACAGTACCTGACATTTTTTATTAATCCTTTGTTAACGATCAAAACAAATGGAAAACATTCATATAACATATAACACCTAGCGATGTGGTTTTCCAAAATATCTCCCCCCTAAAAAGGAAGTTACTAGTCTGATTACTGTTGCCTAACTAGTATGAATGCTTGACTCAGGGCTCCTCAAATAAACTCGGGATAGTACACTCGATCAGGAGAATGGATGCTTACTGCAACACTGATCTGCATGAAATCTGTAGCTATAGTTCGCCAGTCGTGCGTGGCGCGCTATTCCGCTACGTCATCCCCCGGTTGACGTCATGTGTGACGTTTATGATGCATAATTTAATTTATGTAGCTTAGCCTTTAGCTTATCGAAAATGGTGGCTCTATCACGTCGATTGGAAATTGTCTATGGGCATTTGTAGTGTCACCCGCCTGATTGAATCAGGCATTCAACTTCATACAACTTGAAAAGGTTTTGATGAAAAAAGTGGGCCTGTTTACTATGGGCCAATTGGGTGAGGGTATGGCTTCCAAATTCGAAGGGTAAGGGTACGGGGGTGGTTGCCAATCAATAAATAATTTATCGGGGGGAGAGTGAAATTCTGGGGGTTAAAATATAAAATTGTTGATTTTGACCCCCCAAATCACTGATTTTTGCCAAACCGTGAAATCGTCCATTTTTCTTTTGGCCTGGGGAAGGGGGATTGAACAATACCCCCCCCCCCCCCGGCGACCGCCACTGTCTGATGATATTCTACCTTTTTGTCTAGTGCAAAATTGGATTTTTGGCTATTTTCCGCATTTTGCCGAATCACGATAAAACAATTGGATCACTCTTTGTTCTAGAACATTGTTCAAAAACATCTTGTTTCATACGATGCTTGCTCTAAGCAGATATGGGCAAAAATAAATTAGATTGTTTTAAGGTGGATGGTCCATGCGCCCCGTACGCGCTCAATTTTATCTTGTGACAACGAACAATTTTTGCATGCGCACTTCTCGATGCGACGCAAGCGTCCAAGTAATTTTGTGCAAGTGTAGCGTACTATTGCGCCACATTCATTCTACGCGCGGTGAAGGATAGAACAAAAGTGAGCTGCGTTGTTAGGTCAATACGGTTATAGACGTGTCCCCAGACCCACCTAATCTAAACGAGTCCTTTGTGTCAACTTTCTAAACATTTAATAATTACACTGTAACGGTCTACTATGGGTACATCATGAAAATGTAACAATGCATGGAGCTCATGAATGATCTTATATTTCCAATACTGTCAAATTGCTCCTCAACATTGCAAGTTTCCACAATATTCTGTTCTTCAAAACACCGCCTGTTACAAGCTACATCGGCCTAGTGTTCAATGTTATCTGTGCCTTCTGTTAGCTTCGCTCATCTAATGCATGGGAGACATCATTGCAACTATTCTATATCAATGGGGGGATGATCTGCTCACTGACAGGCCTATATGCGCACCCTCCCCATCGAAAGGACATGATGACCCCCTTTTTCCAGTAAATGATAGTTGCGCATCAATTGCAAGGTAAGAGACAGATGGAAATTATCGTTTGTTATCGTTTTTAATTTTAATAACTTTAAAAATGAGAACGTATAAGAACTAGAAAAAACCAGATACGCATACATAGCACAAATGAAATCTACGAACAGGTAAGTCGTTGTTCAAATTTTTAATATGCGTGTTTTTTTAAAGCATAATGAAGTACGGGATGATACAGAGTGCGAAGTTTTCTCTAAAACCTATTATCAAAAAATAATAAACAATAAAAAGACAAAGAGGAAGGAAGAAATAATCAAACTTTCATTAAGATCAGAAAGTAAACAGAATTCAAAAGATTGTTAAAAAGTAAGTTTTATGTAATGGTGAACCGTAGGCCTATGCACTTTAAAAATTGGCTTCTCACAGACCCGTTGGTGGTTTGGAGGCTACGAAAAAAATACTGCGGTTGCCCGCCGCTTTCGCGCGGGCAACCGAGCTGATTTGAATGGAGCGCGTCACTAAACGGCTTGATGCAGTTTCTATAATGTAAATATAATTATTGTTCTCAAAGTTTTCTCCATTTCTTCCCCAAATTTGGCAAGCAATCACTCTTATTTATGGGCAATCTGGCTGCCTTTCATCCAATAACCCTTTTTGGCACATTCTTTATCAGCGCATGTCCCGACGCTCCAAATTTCTTCACCCAAAGCGCACTTTTTAACAAATTTTATAGCAAATTTCCACCAAAAAATCACCCTTTATTTATGGCATTTTGGCTGCCTTGCCCCAAGAACCCCCTTTTTTTGGCACATTCTCTATCACTGAATGCCCGCCCCCAAAAGCTTTGAAAGCAGCAGCTTAACCCATATTTTTTTAGTGCGCTTTCGCGCAAAATTCAAAACAAAATTAGTCATTTGAAAAAGACTATTTTCAGACTGAAATTAACTGATTATAGCAAAATTGGTGGTGTACAATTGTGTCGCGTCGGGGGGGGGCACTCACCTATGAAAATGGGTATGGGTGCACAGATTACTGAAAAATATACGGTGGTCTAACCGCCTACTGCCCCAGCCAAAAAATAGGGCGCTTTTCAGAGTGGTAAATTGCCAAAATTTTCGAAAAAATGGAGTCTTTGGGTAAAATTTTTGCTAAAAAGAAGGTTTTTTTTTTGGGTGTTACTTTTCTCCCCCAGCAAAATAGGGGCCTTTGGGTGCGTGGTAAAAATTTTCACAAAATTAGGGTCTTTGGGGTGATTTTTTCTTTAAAGGGGGTCTTTGGGTGACCACGATGCTGAAAAAGGGGATTATTATCAAAAATCCTCTGCAAAATCCTCTGCAAAAATCATTTGGTATGCCTTCACACACTATATACCACGCTGTGGACCTTGAAAGGCTACATAAAATTGAAATGCAAACTTCGAGGACTTATCGCCTACACAATAGATTAACAACCTTGATTTTGGCATTACCTAACAAATTGAAGACTATTGTGAATGATGTCAAATTTTGATGACGTTCAAAGAATTATTTAAAAAACAAGATTCTCGTTATCTTGGTTGTATGATCTGGGTATTACATTCATGATTACACTAACTGACCATGCTCCCAACCATCTACGATTCACGGTATTTGGATTTTGCATTCATTGATCTCCAGGCTCCAATAGTGCACAAATATTAGCTCTGGTTCAGAGCCCTCGGTATGTTTTGGTTTGTTTTTTTTTTATTATTTTTTTTATTTTTGGAGTGAAAGTCCTCGGTATTGGGCCCTAAACGTATCAGGAAATGTTTCTGGCTCTCACATACTCTCACAGCAAAACGGAACGAAATATCAGCGCGAAACTTTACGGATTGGGTGTGGTAAGGCATTTCCCCGGGGTTTCGGTTTGGGTAGGGTGTGCCTCCCGAGATTCTGGAAGTAGGACCCTATAATACATTTTTTCAAAAAGGAACCCAACCTATAATCAGCGATGGAAGATTTAGGGCCAAATTTGTAACCCAAATTGCCTTCTATTTCCCAAAATGTTGGCATTTAAAAGCAATTTTTTGCTCCGATTGGAGAAATTTGACTATTTCCCAACAATTTTTAGAAAATGTTGGCTTCTTGATTGAGAATTTGACTAATTTCCAACAAATTTGAGAACCTTTTGGAAAAAGAAGCCCCTTGCATATACCAAAAAATTGAATTGGACGAAAAATTGATATCCAGAAGGTGAAATGGGAACCGTGTTCTGTGCACTCCCCCGTAATGGTCAGTTGTGTTAAGACCCCCCTGAGAGCATTTCTATCCAATTAAATCTTTATAAAAATCGGCCATGAGAAAATTTTGAAAAACAAAAACGACCCATATTGCTATCCAAAATTGTTGAAAATGGGACCGATGTCTGTGGCACTCCCCGTATGGTCATTTGTTGTTGAGACCCCCCACGCTCACGGGGTTCAAGTGTCTAATCAAAATTAAATCTTTGTATACTTACAAAATATCTGGCCATCCCCTTTAAGTTGCATGCCAACTGCATGTTGTAAACCAAACCTACTTTCTTCGAGCTAATTAGCTAATAGTATCGCTAATTATATTTACTTTAAGGCCTAAAAGTTATTTCATTGTCTTCGACCACCACAAGCCATGCATTACAAACCTTAATACCAAGGACGCGCCGTTCATAGATAATTCGCGAGTGTCCGTCATCCTCTGTATAGTCCCCGCGGAAGGTCAACCAATTATTTCTTTCCAAAAATCGTTAATTGATCAGATGCTAATTAATGAAGACAACAATAGCTTACCGTTTTTTCAACTGATATATGAGGTATCTGTTAATCCTCTTATTTTTTTGTTTCCAAAAAATAAATAATTTAGAATAAATATCAAGCAAAGAGGTCAAACTCGCCCATGCGATCAGTCGATGTAACGCGAGAACAAAAAGTCACGTAAATTTGCTTCAAAATAACACGTTGAGATCCATTAGAAGTCTTTCAATGATAAAATACTTAGGTAATAAACTCAATCTTGAATGTTTTAACGTAGGCCTTCTTATTGTTCTTTTTATCAATCACCAAGAATAAATAATTTTAATAGAAATAGCACAAAGGTCAAAACCTCGAAGGACCATGGGTAATTAAGCTACGAACATGAATCCCGTGGACCCTAGACTATGTTACCCCCAATTAACCGTAATACTCTTTGTCAAAAACCACTGGAATTCAATAAACCATCTACTCCTGTTTTCAAACATTTTTTTAGCTCTGTTTTGCAACAGTTTAAGATTTGCAATCTCAAGAAATCTAAATCATCTATGCAGTTTGAATACATTAAACCCCGAGCAATCGAGAGTCACGATGGGAAGGGCATTACCTGAATATGGTACAACACATTCAACATTGCGACCTCCTGGGGGTCACCTGTCACCTCCAGGGAAAAAACAATGGCGAAGTTCGATCGTTCAATAGTATAGACTGGCGCGGGCAACCGCTAGCTGTTTGAATGGGAGCGGTCACTGAACGGGTTGATCACTCTTCACAACTAAGGAATTTAATTAGAATAATTATTAATCGTGATCCCCGATATAAATCAACGGGCTGCTGGAAAAGCCTTCCAATGTGAACTAGCCGGGAAATAGCGCCACTGTACGTGTCTACGCTCATCCATTATTGTTGATTTGGTTCAGGGAAGTTAGTTTAGAGTTATTTTTTCGAGGTGGCAACTATTCACCATGGACGGACCTAAACGTAGCATTTACGCCTTCTGCCCGTTAAGTCCAATCTGGGATCCCCATTCTAAGACAAAAATCTCTCATTTTATGATAAAATACGCATTTTAAAAGCAGGTCTCGCTAGCTGATTTGAATGGGAGGCGGTCCAACGTAACGGGTTGATCACTCTTCAGATGACGCCAACTTAAAGAGACATTAACTTTATTTTCTCCAATCCTCGTTTATTTACCTTTATATGATATTGGCCTTAAATTTTATGTCAAGAGCTGTCCAAGATTTAGCCCCCAGCCCCCCCCCCTATCTCAACATGAGGCTATGAAAGCCAGGTGAACAGAAAAGCAATATTAAGCACATTTGTTCAACCCAAGACCTTACTTTAGAAAAGGTCGCCAGCAAAAAAAATCACCCTTATTTATGGGCAATTTGGGGCTGTCTATCACCCAAGATACCCGTTGTGAGCACATTCTCTATCACAACACCGAATTCCCCTAGCTTTGAAAGCACCAGCCTTAAGGCTTAAACCCAGATTCCTGACGCGTGTTCCCGATCGATCTGAGGTAAAATTCAATTTTTAGTGCCTTTTGCAAAATTCAAACGAACCAATAATAAATTGAAATGACTATTTCCTTCAGAAATTCAACGTGGTAACCAAATAAGCGGTACATAGGGCTAGTTGTGCAAATTCCTGCTCCTTCCGGGATATAGGCATCTGTAAAGGCCTACCTTTAGCTACTTTTGCTCCGAACCGGCCATTCTGCTGTTCCGATGTGTTCCGCTGGCAGTGGCGGCGCTAGACTATTTTTCGGGGAGGATCGGGGTAAGGGAGAAGTTAAAAATATTTTTTTTTTAAATTCAAATTTTTTCAGCTGTTTAACCAATTTTAGTTCCAAATTTCTGTTTTTGCAAAAAAATCTATTTTTTCTGGCGGGGTGGGGGCTGTTCTGGCCGGGGAACTGGGGAAAAGAAAAAAATGCGGAAATGCACACACTCCCGCCCCATGCTCACCTGCCCCGCACTTGCTGTAGTCCTACCTTTGCTCCGATCCTGGGTGCCATTCTGCAATGTTCTGTATCTGTTCCCCTGGAGGTGGCCAGCGCAATTACTTCTTTTCGTGGGTGACATTTCGGGGTGAGGGGAGGAAGAAGTACCTATTTGTGGAAACCCAAATTTTGGCAGATTTTTTAACCAATGTTGGTCCCAAATTGCTGTTTTTGTCCAAAATCTGTAATTTTTGGCTCCCAACTCATTGGTCTTTGCCACAGATCCGTTACTTTTTTCTGGCAGGGATGGGGGGGGGTGGGGGGAGAAAAACTGTTCTGGCCGGGGGATCATGCTTCACCCTTGCACCGGCCCACGGTCTGGTACAACAATCCTAAACTAATACGCCCCCCAATGGACCAAGTTGTAAAACGGATTTTTATAAAAAGGTATTAGTTCGGGTTGGCATAACTATAAATTCATAATTTGTCCATACCCCCTCAACTTTAATGTGTACTGCACCTAAATGACAATTAACGACAATTTTCGTTATTCATAATTTGTCATGCAATTTTAAAAGTGAAATTTATAACTCGAGAAATCGGATGATAAAAATTATTTTGAAAACAATCTTGT
>JAMKCH010027417.1:0-18097 GCA_023653785.1 Ophioderma brevispina | reverse complement strand
ACCGCGCAGCTGGCAAGTCGGTCAGGATTCAATTTGTGGACAATTTTTCTGAATTTTTTAAATTTGGTCAAAATTTGGACTTTTTTTCCCCCACCGCGGACCTGTCAACTCATTCAGTTGCCCGATTCTAAAATGACAAAATTTTGACCTTTTCCATCGCCGCGCAGCTGGCAAGGCGGTCAGTATTCAATATGTTGACAATTTTTTCTGAATTTTTTTAAAAATGGTCAAAATTTTACTTTTTTCCCCCACCGCGGACCTGTCAAATCACAGTCTTTGCCCGATTCTAAAGATTGACCACAATTTTGACCTTTTCCATCACCTCACAGATTGCAAGTCGGTCAGGATTCAATTGGGGACAATTTTTCTGAATTTTAAACATTGGGTCAAAATTGGACTTTTTTCCCCCACCGCGGACCTGTCAATCAATCAGTTTTTTCCAGAATTCTAAAAATTGACCAAAATTTGACCTTTTCCATCACCGCACATGTGGCAAGTCGGTCAGGATGGAATATGTGGACAATTTTTCTGAATTTTAAAAAATTGGTCAAAATTTTACTTTTTTTCCCCCACCGCGGACCTGTCCATCATAAGTTTTTTTTCAGATTCCTAAAAATTGATCAAAATTTTGACCTTTTCCATCACAGCGCAGGTGGCACGTCGGTCAGGATTCAATTTGTGACAAATTTTCTGAATTTCTAAAAAAATTTTTTTTTTTATTGGTCAAAATTTGAGCTCTTTTCCCCACGCGGAGCCTGTCAAATCAATCAGTTTTTGTGCCCGATTCTAAAACATTGGACCAAAATTTGACCTTTTCCATCACCGCGCAGCTGGCAAGGGCGGTAAGGATTCATTTGTGGACAATTTTTCTGAATTTTAAAATTGGTCAAAATTTGACTTTTTCCCCCACCGCGGACCTGTCAATCAATAAGTTTTTTGCAGATTCTATAAATTGACCAAAATTTGACCTTTTCCATCACAGCGCAGGGGGCAAGTCGGTTAGAATTCAATTTGTGGACCATTTTTGCGAATTTTAAAAATTGGTCAAAATTTGACTTTTTCCCCCACCGCGGACCTGTCAAATCAATAAGTTTTTTCCCGTTCTAAAAATGACCAAAAATTTGACCTTTCCATCAACGCGCAGGTGGCAAGTCGGTCAGGAGTCATATGTGGACAATTTTTCGAATTTTAAAAAAGTGGTCAAAATTTTACTTTTTCCCCCACCGCGACCTGTAAAATCAAAAGTTTTTTCCAGATTCTAAAAATTGACCAAAATTTGACCTTTTCCATCACCGCGCAGCTGCAAAGTCGGTCAAGGTTTAATTTAAATTTGTGGGGACAATTTTTCGAAATTATTTTAAATATTGTCAAAATTTGACTTTTTTCCCACCGAGGACCTGTCAAATCAATAAGTTTTTTCCAGATTCTAAAAATTGACCAAAATTTGACCTTTTCCATCACCGCACAGGTGGCCAAGTCGGTCAGGATTCAATATGTGGACATTTTCTGAATTTTAAAAATTGGTCTTTTAAAAAAAATTTTACTTTTTCCCCCACCGCGGACCTGTCAAATCAATAAGTTTTTCCAGGGGATCTAAAAATTGACCAAAAGTTTGGACATTTCCATCACAGCGCAGGGGGCAAGTCGGGTCAGTCCTTCAATTCGTCGACAATTTTTCTGAATTTTTAAAACTTGGTCAAAATTGACTTTTTGCACCACCGCGGACCTGTCAAATCACTAAGTTTTCCCAGATTCTAAAAATTGACCAAAATTGACCTTTTCCATCCCCGCCCAGGTGGCAAGTCGGTCAGGATCAAGCTTCAATATGTGGACAATTTGTTCTGAATTTTGAAAAATTGGTCAACATGGACTTTTCCCCCACCGTGGACCTGTCAAACAATAGGTTTTGCCCGATTCTAAAAATTGACCAAAATTTGACCTTTTTTTTTTGGGTTTTTTGGGGGGGGGGGGGGGGTTTTTTTTTTTTTTTTTTTTTTTTTTTTTTTTGTTTTTTTTTTTGGGGGGGGGGGGGGTTTTTTTTTTTTTTTTTTTTGGTTTTTTTTTTTTTTTTTTTTTTTTTTTTTTGTTTTTTTTTTTCTTTTTTTTTTTTTTTTTTTTTTTTTTTGTTTTTTTTTTTTATTTATTTTGTTTTTTTTTTTTTTTGTTTGTTTTTTTTTTCTTTTTTTTGTTTTTTTTTTTTACTCTTTTTTTTTTTTTTTTTTTTTTTTTTTTTTTTATTTTTTTTTTTTTTTTTTTTTTTTTTTTTTTTTTTTTTTTGGGGTGTGTGTTTTTTGGGGGGGGGGGGGGGTTTTTTTTTTTTTTTTTCCCATCGGCCGCGCAGCTGGCAAGCGGTCAGGAATTGAATATGTGGACAATTTTTTTCGAATTTTAAAAATTGGTCAAAATTTTAACTTTTTCCCCTACAAAACACGCGGACCTGTCACTCATAAGTTTTGCCCGTTCTAAAGAATTGACCACAATTTTTGACCTTTTCCATCACTCACAGATGGCAAGTCGGTCAGGATTCAATTTGTGGACAATTTTTCTGAATTAATAAACATTGTCAAAATGTGTGGACTTTTTCCCCCCCCGCGGACCCTGTCATCCATCAGTTTTTTTCAGTTCTACAAAATTGACCAAAATTTGACCTTTCCATCCACCCCGCCAGGTGGCCAAGTCGGTCATGATTGAATTTGGACAATTTTTGTCTGAATTTTGATAAATTGGTCAAAATTTTACTTTTCCCCACGCGCGGACCTGTCAAATCAATTAAGTATTTTTTTTCAGATTCTAAAAATTGATCAAAATTTACCTTTTCCATCACAGCGCGGTGGGCAAGTCGTCAGGATTCAAAATTGTGAACAAATTTTCCTGAATTTATAAAAATTGGTCAAAATTTGACTTTTTCCCCACCGCGGACCTGTCAAAGTCATCAGTTTGGGCCCGTTCTAAAAATTTTGACCAAAATTTTGACCTCTTCCCTCACCGCAGCGCAGCTGGCAAGGCGGTCAGGATTCAATTTGTGGACACTTTTTTGTAATTTTAAAAATTGGTCAAAATTTTACTTTGTTCCCCCACCCGGGACCCTGTCAATCATCAGTTTTTGCCGATTCTACATTTTGACCAAAATTGACCTTTTCCATCCATGCATATTTGGCAAGTCTGTCAGGATCATTTGGTGGACAATTTTTCTGAATTTTAAAAATTGGTCAAATTTGACTTTTTGCCCACCGCGGACTGTCAATCATAAGTTTTGTGCCCGATTTCTAAAATTGACCAAAATATGACCTTTTCTCACAGCGCAGGTGGCAAGGCAAGTAGGTCAGGATTCAATTTGTGGAACAATTTTTTCTGAATTTAAAAATTGGTCCCCCAATTGACTTTTTTGCCCCACCGCTGACCTGTCAAACATAAGTTTTTGCCGATTCTAAAAATTGACCAAAATTTGACATTTTCCATCACCGCGAGGTGGCAATTCGGTCAGGATTCAATTTGTGACAATTTGTCTGAATTTAAAAATGGTCAAAATTTTAAACTTTTTTCCCCCACCGCGGACCGTTTCCCGAAATCAATCTGTTGCGGACCTGTCAATCAATCGTTTGCCCGATTCTAAAAATGAACCAAAATTTTGACCTTTCCATTTCACCGCGCAGCTGGCAATTCGGTCATGATTCAATTTGTGTACAATTTACATTCATGAATTTTTAAAAAATTGGGTTAAAATTTTTACTTTTTCCCCCCCGCGGACCTGTCAATCAAAAGTTTTTTTCAGATTCTAAATTGGATCAAATTTGACCTTGTCCTCCACAGCGCAGGTGGGAAGTCTGTCAGGATCAATTTGTGTGCGACAAATTTTCTGAATTTTTAAAAATATGGTCACAAATTTTGACTTTTTTCCCCTACCGCAGACCTGTCAAATCAATACGTTTTTTCAATTCTAAAAATGTACCAAATTTTGACCTTTTCCATCACCGCTCAGGTGGCACGTCGGTCAGGATCCCGGCAATTTTTTTTTTTTGTGGACAATTTTTCTGAAAAAAAATTTTAAAAATTTGGTCAAAATTTCACTTTTTGCCCCCGGCGGACCTGTCCAATCAATAATGTTTTTCCAGTTCTTAAATTGACCAAAATTTGACCTTTTCCATCACCGCGCAGGGGCAAGTTCGTCAGGATTCAATTTGTGGACAATTTTTCTGAATTTAAAATTGGGTCAAAATTTTACTTTTTCCCCGCCGCGGACCTGTCAATCAATAGTTTTTTCAGATTTCTAAAAATGGACCAAATTTGACCTTTTCCATCACCTCACACCTGCCAAGTCGGTCAGGATTCAATTGTGGACAATTTTTCTGAATTTAAAAATTGGTCAAATTTGACTTTTTCCCCACCGCGGACCTGTCAAATCATTAAGTTTTGACAATTCAAAAATTGACCAAATTTTTGACCTTTTTCCATCATTGCGCAGGTGGCAAGTGGGTCAAGGTTTCAATTTGTTGACAATTTTTTCTGAATTTTTAAAAATTGGTCCAAATATGACCTTTTTACCCCCACCGCGGACCTGTCAAATCACAGTTTGCCATATTCCCTCAAAATTGGACCAAAAATTTGACCTTTTCCATCACGCCGCAGCTGACAAGTTGGTCAGAATTCAATTTGTCACAATTTTTTTCTGAATTTTAAATATTTGTCAAAATTTGACTTTTTTCCCCCACCGCGGCCTGTCAAATCAATCAGTTTTGCCCGATTCTAAAATTGACCAATTTGACCTTTTCCAGCACCGCTCCAGCTGACAAGTCGGTCAGGATTCATTGTGGACAATTGTTCTGAATTTTAAAAATTGGTCAAAATTTGACTTTTTCCTCACCGCAACCTGTCCAAATCAAGAAGTTTTTGTTTCAGATTTAAATTGATCAAAAATTTGACCTTTTCCATCACAGCGCAGGTGGCAGTCGGTCAGGATTCAATTTTGTTGGGAGCAATTTGCCTGATTTTAAAAATTGGTCAAAATTTGACTTTTTCCCCCACCACGGACCTGTCCAATCAATCAGTTTGCCGATTTCTAAAATTGACCAAAATTGACCTTTTTCCATTCACCGGCAGCTGGCAAGTCGGCCGGATTCAATTTGTGGACCGATTTTTCTGAATTTTAAATATTGGTCAAAATTTTCTTTTCTCCCCCAACCGCGTACCTGTCAATCAATCAGTTTTGCCCGATTTCTACAAATTGACCAAATTTGACCTTTTTCCATCACCGCACATCTGGCAAGTCGGTCAAGGATTCAATTGGTGGACGATTTTCTGAATTTTAACCAATTTTGGGTTTTTTTGAACTTTTTGACTTTTTACCCCCACCGCGGACCTGTCAAATCAAATAAGTTTTTTTTCAGATCTAAAATTGAATCAAAATTTGACCTTTTCCTCACAGCGCATGTGGCAAGGTCGGTCAGGATTCCAATTTGTGGACAAATTTTTCCTGAATTTTTAAAAATTGGGTCAAAATGACTTTTTGCCCCACCGCGGACTGTCAAATCAATAAGGTTTTTTTTTTTTTTTTTTTTTTTTTTTTAAATTTGATCTTTTTTCATCACCGCGCAGCTGACGAGTCGGTCAGGATTCAATATGTGGAACAATTTTTTTCGATTTTAAAAATTGGTCAAAATTTTAACTTTTTCCCCCACCGCGGACCTTCAAATCATAAGTTTTTTTTTCAGAATTCTAAAAATTGTCAAATTTGACCTTTTCATCACACGCAGTTGAGAGTCCGGTCGGATTCAATTTGTGGACAAAATTTCTGAATTTTAAAAATTGGTCCAAATTTGACTTTTTCCCCACCGCGACCTGTCCCAAATCAATCAGTTTTTGCCGATTCTAAAAATTGACCAAATTTGGACCTTTTCCATCACAGCGCAGCTGACAAGTCGGCATGATTCCAATTTGTGGAAATTTTTTTTCTTAATTTTTAAAATTGGTCAAATTGAACTTTTGTTCCCCTGCGGGACCTGTCAAATCATAAGTTTTTTTAAGATGTAAAATTGACCAAAATTTGACCTTTCCATCACCGCACAGGTGGCAAGTCGTCCAGGATCAATTTTGTGGACAATTTTTCTGAATTTTAAAATTGGTCAAAATTTGACTTTTTCCCCCACCGGAGACCTTGTCAAATCAATAAGTTTTGCCCGTTCTAAAGATTGACCAAAAATTGACCATTCCTCACAGCGCGCTGACAAGTCAGTCGGGATTCAATTTGTGGACAATTTTTCTGATTTTAAAATTGGTCAAATTTTACTTTTTCGCCCCACCGCGGGACCTGTCAAATCAATAAGTTTTTTTCAGATTCTAAAATTGATCAAAATTTGACCTTTTCCATCACGCGCAGGTGGCAAGTCGGTCAGGATTCATTTGTGGACAAATTTTCTGAATTTTAAAAAATTTGGCAAACCTTTGACTTTTCCCCCCCCCGGCCCTGTCAAATCAATCAGTTTGCCCGATTCCTTAAATTGACCAAAATTTTGACCTTTTTCCATCACCGCGCAGCTGCAAAGTTCCGGTAAGGATTTCAATTTGTGGACAATTTTTCTGATTTTAAAAATGGGTCAAATTGACTTTTTCCTCCCACCGCGGACCTGTCAAATCAATCAGTTTTTTCCAGATTCTAAAATTGACAAAATTTAATTTTGACCTTTTCCTCCACCGCACAGATGGCAAGTCGGTCAGGATTCCAATTTGTGGACAAATGTTCTGAATTTTAAAACTTGGTCAACGTTGACTTTCCCCCTACCGCGGACCTGTAAATCAATACGTTTTTTCCAGATTCTAAAATTGACCAAAATTTGCCCTTTTTCCATCACCGTTCAGGTGGCAAGTCGGTCAGGATCATTTGTGGACAATTTTTTCTGAATTTTAAAAATTGGTCAAAATTTGACTTTTGCCCACCGCGGACCTGTCCAAATCATAAGTTTGTTCCAGATTCATAAATTGACCAAAATATAGACCTTTTCATCCACCGGGCGCAGCTGGCATGTCGGTCAGGATTCAATTGGGGGACAATTTTTTCTGATTAAATAACATTGTCAAATTTACTTTTTCCCCACCGCGGACCTTTCCAATCAATCAGTTTTGCCCGATTCTACAAATTGACCACAATTTTTTGACCTTTTCCACACCGCGCAGGTGGCTCGTTCAGGATTCAATTTTGTGGACAAATTTTGTCTGATTTTAAAATTGGGTCAAAATTTGACTTTTTCCCCCACCGGGGACCTGCAAATCAATAAGTTTTGCCCGAATTCTAAAATTGACCCAAAATTTGACTTTTCCATCACAGCGCAGCTGACAAGTCGGTCAGGATTCAATTTGGTGGACAATTTTTCTGAATTTTAAAATTGGTCAAAATTTGACTTTTTCCCCCACCGCGGACCTGTCAAATCCATCATTTTGCCAGATTCTAAAAATGACCAAAATTGACCTTTTCCATCACAGCGCAGGTGGCAAGTTGGTCATGATTCAATTTGCTGGACAATTTTCTGAATTTTAAAAATTGGTCAAAATTTGACTTTTTCCCCCACCGCGGACCTGTCAAATCACATTTTTGCCGATTCCTAAAAATTGACCAAATTGACCTTTCCATCGCCGCGCAGCTGGCAAGGCGGTCAGGCCTTCAAATATGTGGACATTTTTCTGATTTTAAAAATTGGGTCACATTTTACTTACATTTTCCCCACCTCGGACCTGTCAAATCAAATAATGTTTTGCCCGATTCTAAAGATTGACCACAATTTTACCTTTTCCTCCCTTCACAGATGGACAAGTCGGTCAGGATTCAATTTGTGGTACAATTTTTCTGAATTTTAAAAATTGGTCAAAACATTTTTACTTTTCCCCCACCGCGGACCTTCAAATCAATAAGTTTTTTTTCAGATTCTAAAAATTATCAAATTTGACCTTTTCCATCACAGCGCAGGTGGCAAGTCGGTCAGGATTCCAATTTGTGAACAAATTTTCTGAATCCTTTAAAAATGGTCAAAATTTGATTTTTCCCCCACCGCGGACCTGTCAAAATCAATCCGTTTTGGCCCGATTCTAAAAATTGACCAAAATTTTGAACCTTTTCCATCACCGCGCAGCTGGCAGGCTGTCAGGATTCAATTTGTGGACAATTTTTTTCTGAAATTTTCTAAAATTGGTCAAAATTTTAACTTTTTCCCCACCGCGACCTGTCAAATCAATCAGTTTTGCCCCACATTCTAAAATTGGACAACAAGTTTTGACCTTTTCCATCACCGCGCAGCTGACAAGTCGGCCAGGATTCAATTTGTGGACAAATTTTCTGAAGTTTTAAAGAATGGTCAAAATTTGACTTTTGCCCCACCGCGGACCTGTCAAAATCAATAATTTTTTTTCCCCGATTCGAAAAATTGACCAAAATTTGACCTGTTCCCATCACCGCGCAGGTGGCGAGTCGGTCAGGAAATTCATATGTTGGACAATTTTTCTGATTTTAAAAATTGGTCAAAATTTGACCTTTTTCACCCAACGGGGACCTGTCAAATCAATAAGTTTGCCGTTCTAAAGGATTGACCAAAATTTGACCTTTTCCATCACATCGCCAAGCTGACACGTCGGTCAGGATTAATTTGTGGACAATTTTTTTTCTGAATTTTTAAATTGGTCAAAATTTGACTTTTTGCCCAACGCGGACCTGTCAAATCAATAAGTTTTCCCCAGATTCTAAAAAAGTGACCAAAATTTGACCTTTTCCATCACAGCGCAGGTGGCAAGTCGGTTAGGATTCAATATTGTGGACAAATTGTCTGCATTTTTAAAAAATTGGTCAAAATTTGACTTTTTTTTGCCCCAACGCGGACCTGTCAAATCAATAAGTTTTTTCCAGATTCTAAAAATTGACCCAAAAATTTGAACCTTTTCCATCACAGCGCAGGGGTGACAAGTCGGTCAGGATTCAATTTGTGGACAATTTTCTGAATTTGTTTTAAAAAATGGTCAAAATTTGACTTTTAGCCCACGCTGACCTGTCAAATCAGAAGTTTGCAGATCTAAAACTTGACCCCAAAATGTGACCTTTCCATCACCGCGCAAGGTGGCAAGTCGGTCAGGATTTCAGGATCAATTTGTGGACAAATTTTTGACTGAATTGTAAAAAATTGGTCAAAAGGGGACTTTTTTCCCCCAACGCGGACTGTCAATCAATCAGTTTTGCCGATTTTCTAAATTTGACCAAAATTTGACCTTTGCCATCACCGCGCAGGGTGGGAAAGTATCGTCAGGATTCAATATATGGAAATTTTTCTGAATTTAAAAATTGGTCAAAAGTTTACTTTTTTACCCCCAACCGGGACCTGTCAAATCAATAGTTTTTTCCGTTCTAAAATGACAAAAATTGACCTTTCCATCACAGCGCAGCTGACAAGGCGTCAGGATTCAAATTGTGGACAATTTTCTGAATTAAAAAATTGTCAAAATGGGACGTTTTCCCCCACCGAGGACCTGTCAAATCAATCGTTTTGCCAGATTCTAAAAAATTGACCAACATTTGACCTTTTCATCCACAGGCAGGTGGCAAGTCGGTAAGGATTCAATTTGTGGACAATTTCGGAATTTTAAATAGTTGTCAAAATTTTACTTTTTTCCCACACCGACGGACCTGTCAAAGCAATAGTTTTTTCCAGATTCTAAAAAATTGACCAAAATTTGACCTTTCCATAACCGCGAAGCTGACAAGTCGGTCAGGATTAAAGTTGTGGACAATTTTCTGAAATTTTAAAATATTGTTAAATTTGACTTTTCCCCCACCGCGAAACTGTCAAATCAATCAGTTTTGCCCAGATTCTAACAATTGACCAAAATTTGACCTTTTCCATCACAAGTTGCAGCTGACAAGTCGTCAGGAGTCAATTGTGGACAAATTTTCTGAATTTAAAAAATTGGTCAAATTGACTTTTCCCCCACCGCGGGACTGTCAAACAATCAGTTTTTCCAGATTCCTAAAAATGGACCAAAATTGGAACTTTTCATCACAGCGCAGGCTGACAAGTCGCGTCAGGATTAAATTTGTGGACAATTTTCTGAATTTTAAAATTGGTCAAAATGGACTTTTTCCCCCCACCGCGGACCTGTAAATCAATCTAGTTTTGCCAGATTCTAAAATGACCAAAATTGGACCTTCCAGCACAGCGCAGGGGGCAAGTCGGTAGGATTCAATTTGTGGACATTTCTGAATTGTAAATATTGTCAAAATTTTACTTTTTTCCCCACCGCGGACCTGTCCAATCAATAAGTTTTCCAGATTCTAAAAATTGCCCAAAATTGGACCTTTCCATCCACCGCGAAGCTGACAAGGAGGTCAGGATGGAATTGTGGACAATTTTTTCTGAATTTTAAATATTTGTGCAAAGTTGACTTTTTCCCCACGCAGACTGTCAAATGTATCCAATCAGTTTGCCAGATTCTAAAATTGACCAAATTGACCTTTGCAATCACCGTGCAGCTGGGAAGTCGGTCAGGATTCAAATTGTGGACAATTTTTCTGAATTTTAAAAATTGGTCAAAATTTGACATTTATTTCCCCCACCGCGGACTGTCAAATCAATCAGTTTGCCAGATGCTAAAAATGCCAAAATTTGACCTTTTCCATCACAGCGAAGGTTGCAAGTCGGTCAGGATGCATTGTGGACATTTTTGAATTTAAATATTTGTCAAAATTTGGACTTTTTCCCCACCGCGGATCTGCCAAATCATTCAGTTTTGCCCGATTCTAAAATTGACCAAATTGGACTTGTACATCACCGCCGCAGCGGACAAGTCAGGATTCCAATTTGTGGACAAATTTTATGAATTTTAAAAAATGGTCAAAATTTGACGATTTTTTCCCCACGCGACCATGTCAAATCAATAAGTTTTTTCCAGATTCTAAAAAATTAACAAAATTTGGACCTGTTCCATCACCGCAAACGGTGGCAAGCGGGTCAGGATTCAATTTGGGGAAATTTCTGAATTTTAAAAATGCGATGACATTTACTTTTTCACCCACCCGGGACCTGTCAAATCAATAGTTTTTTCCGATTCTAAAATGACCAAAATTTGACCTTATCCCCAGAGCACGGGTGGCAAGTCGGTCAGGATTCAATATGGGGATTATTTTTCTGAATTTTAAAAATTGGTCAAAATTTATTTTTCCACCACCGCGGACCTGTCAACTCAATAAGTTTTTCAGATTTAAAAATTGATCAAATTTGACGCTTTTCCATCAAAGGCGCAGGGTGGTAGTCGGTCAGGATCAATTGGGGACAATTTTCTGGAATTTAAAAATTGGGTCAAAATTGGAACTTTTCCCCCACCGCGGACCTGTCAACATCAATCAGTTTTGCAGATTCTAAAAATGACCAAATTTGCCCTTTTCCATCACAGCGCAGGTGGCAGTCGGTCAGGATTCAAAGTTGGACAATTTTCTTGAATTTTAAATATTTGTTCAAAATTTGACTTTTTCCCCCACCGGCGGACCTGTCACATCAATAAGTTTTTTCCAGATTCTAAAAGTGACCAAAATTTGACCGTTCATACCGCACAGGTGGGCAGTCGGTCAGATTCAATTTGGGACAAAATCTGAATTAAAAATTGGTCAAAATTGACTTTTCCCCCACCGCGGACTGGGAATGAAAATTAATAAGTTTTTTCCAGATTTTAGAAAATGACCAAATTTGGACCTTTTCCATCACCGCACAGGTGGCAAGTCGGGGTCAGGATTCAATTTGATGGACAAATTTCTGACTTTAAAAATTGGTCAAAATTTACCCTTTTTGCCCCACGCGGGACAGTCAAACAATAAGTTTTTTTTTAATTTTTCTAAAAAATGGACCAAATTTGACCTTTTCATCACCCGCGCAAGTGGCAAGTCGGTCAGGATTCAATTGTGGATAATTTTTCTGAATTTTAAAAAATTGGTCAAAATTTTACTTTTTCCCCACCGCGGAACCTGTCAAATCAATAAGTTTTTTCAGATTCTAAAAATTGATCAAAATTGACATGGTCCATCACAGAGCAATGGTTGGAAGGTCGGTCGGATTCAATTTGGCAAATTTTCTTTCTGAATTTTAAAAATTGGTCAAAATTGGACTTTTTCCCCCACCTCGACCTGTCAAATCAATAAGTTTTTTCCAGATTCTAAAAAAATGACCAAAATTGATCCTTTCCATCACCGCGCAGCGGACAAGTCGGTCAGGATAACTTTGTGGGACCATTTTTGAATTTTAAAAATTGGTCAAAAATTGGACTTTTTCCCCCCACCGCAGACTGCAAATCAATCAGTGTTTGACCAGATTCTAAAAAAATTGACCAAATTTACCTTCATCACAGCGCACGACGGTGGCCAAGGTCGGTCAGATTCAATTTGTGGACCAAGTTTTCTGAATTTAAATTTTGTCAAAATTGACTTTTTTTCCCACAGCGGACCCTGCAAATCAATCAGTTTGCCCGATTCTACAAATTGACCAAATTTGGACCTTTTCCAAATCAACGCGCAGATGACAAGTCGGTCAGGATTAAATTTGTGGACAATTTTCTGAATTTTAAAGATGTGTCAAAATTGGACTTTTTTCCACACCGCGGACCTGGTAAAATCAATAAGTTTTTCCGGATTCTAAAAATTGAACCAAATTTACCTATTCAATCACCGCACAGGTGGGCAAGTCGGTCAGGATTCAATTTGTGGACAAAATTTTCTGATTTTTAAAAATTGGTCTAAAATTGACTTTTTCCCCCACGCGGGACCTGTGAAATCAATAAGTTTTTTTCCAGATTCTAAAAAGTGACCAAAATTTGACCTTTTCCATCACCGCAACATGGTGGCAAGTCGGTCAGATTCAATGGGACAAAATTTTCTGAATTTGAAAAATTGGTCAAAATTTGACTTTTTTGCCCCACCGCGGGATCCGTCAAATCAATTAATTGTTTTTTTCCCGTTCTAAAAAAGTTGACCAAAATTTGACCTTAATCACGCGCAGGGTGGCAAGTCGGTAGGATTCAATATGTGGATTAATTTTCTGAAATTTAAAAATGCGTCAAAAATTTGACGGTTCCCCCACCGACGGGACCTGTCATATGAATTTATAATAAGTTTTTTCAGATTCTAAAAATTGATCAAAATTTGACCTTTTTCCATCACAGCGCTTAGTGGGGTAAGGGCGCGTCAGGATTCAATTGTGGACAAATTTTATGAATTAAAAATTAAAAAAAGAAAAATTGGACCTTTTTCCCCCACCGCCGGACCTTTCAAAATCAATCAGTTTTGCCAGATTCTAAAATGACCAAAATGGTGACCCTTTTCCATCACAGCGCAGGTGGCAAGTCGCGTCAGGATGCAAATTGTGGACAATTTTTCTGAATTTTAAATATTGTTCAAAATTTGACTTTTTTACCCCACAGTGGGACCTGTCAAATCAATAAAGTTTTTCCAGATTCTAAAACGTGACAAAAATTTGACCTTTCATCACTCGCAGCTGGACAAGTCGGATCAGGATTAAATTGTGGGACAATTTTTGAATTAAATATTTGTCAAAAATTGACTTTTCCCCACGCGGACCTGTCAAAATCAATTAAGTTTTTTTCCAGATTCTAACAATTGATCAAAATTGACCTTTTCCATCACAGCGGCAGGTGGCAAAGTCGGTCAGGATTCAATTTGTGAACAACATCTTCTGCAATTTTAAAAATGGTCAAAAATTTGACTTTTTCCCAGACGCGGACCTGTCAAATCAATCAGTTTGCCCGATTCTAAAAATTGACCAAAATTTGACCTTACCTTTCCATCACCGTGGCAGCTGGCACGGCGGTCAGGATTCAATTTGGGACAATTTTTTATGAATTTTAAAAATGGTCAAAATTACTTTTTCCCCCACCGCGGACCTGTCAAATCAATGAGTTTTTTTTCCAGATTCTAAAAAATTGCCAAAATTGACCTTTTCAATCACCGCGCACGCTGACAAGCGGTCAGGATTAAAATTTAGTGGACAATTTTTCTGAATTTTAAGTATTGTCAAAATTTGACTTTTTCCCCCACCGCGGACCTGTCAAATCAATCTTAGTTTTGCCCGATTCTAAAAATTGACCAAAATTTGACCTTTTCAATCACAGTGCAGCTGACAAGTCGGTCAGGATTCAATTTGTGGACAACTTTTCTGACTTTTAAAAATTGGTTCCAAAATGGACGTTCCCCACCGCGGGACATGCAAATCAATCAGTTTTGCCCGATTCTAAATTTGACCAAAAAATTTGACCTTTTCAATCACTGCACAGTGGCAGTCTGTCAGGATTCAATTTGTGACAATTTTTCTGAAATTTTAACAAATTGGTCAAAAATTTGAACTGTTTCCACCACCGCGGACCGTCAAATCAATAAGTTTTTCCAGATTCTAAAAAGTGACCAAAATTTGACCTTTTCATACCGCGCAGATGACAAGTCGGTCAGGATAACTTTGGGACATTTTTCCTGAATTTAAATATTTGTCAAAATTTGACTTTTTCTCCAAACGCGGACCTGTCAAATCATAACGTTTTTTTCCGATTCTAAAAATTGATCAAATTTGACCTTTTCCATCACAGCGCAGGTGGCAAGTCGGTCAGTATTCAATTTGTGAACAAATTTTTCTGAATTTTAAAAATGGTCAAAATTTGACTTTTTCCCCCACCGCGGACTCAGTGTCAACTCAATCGTTTGCCCTATTCTAAAACTGACCAAAATTTGACCTTTTCCTCACCGGGCAGCTGCAAGGGACGGTCAGGATTCAATGTGTGGACAATTTTTTCTGAATTTTAAAAAAGGATTGGTCAAAATTTTACTTTTCCCCACGCGGACTGTAATAATTAGTTTTTCGATTCTAAAAATGACCCAAATTTGACGTTTCAATCACCGACGCAGATTGACAAGTCGGTCAGGATTAAATTTGTGGACAATTTTTGAATTTTAACTATTGTCAAAATTTGACTTTTTCCCCACCGGGACCTTGTCAACTTCAATCAGTTTTGCTCCGAGTCTAAAAATTGACCAAAAATTTGACCTTTTTCCATCCCAGTGCAGCTGACAAGTCAGGTCTAGGATTCAAATTTGTGGGACAATTTTATGAATTTTAAAAATTGGTTAAAAATTTGACTTTTTCCCCCACCGCGGACATGTCAAATCAATCAAGTTTTGCCCGATTCAAATTTGACCAAACTGTGACCCTTTGCCATCACTGCACAGTTGGCAAGTCTGTCAGGATTTCAATTGTGGAAACTTTTTTGAATTTTAAAAAATGGTCAAATTTGACTTGTTCCCCAACCGCGGACCGTCCAACTCAATAAGTTTGTTCCGGGTTCGAAAAATTGACCAAAATTTGGACCTTCATCACGCGCAGCTGACAAGTCGGTCAGGATTTAAATTGTGGACAATTTTCTGAATTTTAAATATTTGTCAAAAAAATTGACTTTTTTCCTACCGCGGAACTGTCAAATCAATAAGTTGTTCGATGCTAAAAATTGACCAAATTTGACCTTTCACATCCGCGCAGCGTGGCAGTCGGTCAGGTTCTATATACAATTTTTCTGAATTTTAAAAATGTCAAAATTTGTTTTTCCCCACAGTGGACCTGTCCATCAATAAGTTTTTTCAGATTCTAAATATTGGACCAAAATTTGACCTTTTCCATTCACCGCGCAGCGGAAAATGTCGGTCGCAGGATTAATTGTGGACAATTTTCTGAATTAAATATTGTCAAAATTGACTTTTTCACCACGCGGACTGTCAAATCAATAAGATTTTTCCAGCTTCTAAAAAATTGGACCAAAATTTGACAGTTGCATCACCGCACAGGTGGCAAGGCGGCGGTCCGGGATTCAATTTGTGTGGACAAATTTTCTTCATTTTAAAAATTGGTCAAATCTTGACTTTTCCCCCACCGAGGACCTTCAAATCAATCAGTTTTGCCAGATTCTAAAATTGACCAAAATTTGACCTTTTCCAATCACACGCGCAGGTGACACGTCGGTCAGCTGGATTCAATTTGGGACAATTTTATGCATTTAACATTGGTCAAAAATTGACTTTTTGCCCCATCCGCGGGACCTAGGTCAAATCAATAGTTTTTTCCTATTATAAAAATTGACCAACAATTTGACCTTTCCATCACGCGCAGGTGGCAAGTACGGCGGATTCAATATGTTGGACAATTTTTGATTTAAAACTTGCGTTAAATTTGATTTTTCCCCCACGTGGACCTGTCAAATCAATAGTTTTTCAAGATTCTAAAATGACCAAAAATTGACCTTTTCCATCACCGCAAAGGTGGCAAGGTCAGTTCAGGATTCAATTTGTGGACAAATTTTCTGATGTTTAAAAATTGGTCAAATATTTGACTTGTTCCCCCACCGAGGACCTGTCAAATCAATGCATGTTTTGCCCGATTCTAATTGACCAAAAATTTGACCTTTGCCATCACTGCACAGTTGCAAGTCTGTAATGATTCAATTGTGGACAATTTCTGAATGTTAAAAATGGCCAAAATTTGACTTTTGCCCCACCGCGGACTGTTCCAAATCAATAAGTTTTTCCAGATTCTAAAAATTGACAAAAATTGGACTTTCATCACCGTCCGCAGCTGACAAGTAGGTAGATTCAATTTGTCGACAATTTTTCTGAATTAAATATGTGTCAAAATGAATGTTCCCCACCGCGGACTGTCAAATCAAAGTTTGCTCCGATTCTAAATTTGACCAAAAATTTGACCTTGTCCACCACTGCGCACAGTTGGCAAGTCTGTCAGGATTAAATTTGTGGGACAATTTTCGAATTTTACATTTGTCAAAACTTGACTTTTCCCAGCACCGCGGACATGTCAACTCAATAAGTTTTTGCAGATTCTAAAAATTGATCAAAATTTGACATTTTCCATCACAGCGCAGGTGGCAAGTCGGTCAGGATTCAATGTGTGAACAAATTTCTGAATTTTAAAAATTGGTCAAAAATTTGACTTGTTCCCCCACCGCGCGAACACACTGTCAAAATCAATCAGTTGGCCCGCCGATTCTAAAAAATTGACCAAAATTCTGACTTTACATCACCGGGAAGCTGGCAAGGCGGTCAGGATTCAATTTGAGGACACTTTCTGAATTTTAAAAATTGGTCAAAATTTTACTTTTTCCCCACCCCGCGGACCTGTCAAATAAAGCAGTTTTGCCAGAGATTATAAAAATTGACCAAAATTTGACCTTTTCCATCCACCGCGCAGGGGCTGACAAGTCGGTCAGGATTAAATTTTGGACAATTTTTCTGAATTTTAAATACTTTGTCAAAATTTGACTTTTTCCCCCACCGCAGACCTGTCAAATCAATCAGTTTTGCCAGATTCTAAAAAATTGACAAAAAAATTTGACCTTTCCATACGTGAGCGGAAAAGCGGCAGGATTACAATTTGTGGACAATTTTGAATTTAAAAATTGGCAAATTGACTTTTTCCCCCACGCGGACCTGTCAAATCTATCAGTTTTGCAAGATTCTTAAAAATTGACCAAAAATTGACATTTTCCATCAACAAGCGCAGGTGGAAAGTCGGGGCAGGATCAATTTGTGGACCATTTTTCTGAATTTTAAAGATTTGTCAAAATTTGACTTTTTCCCCCACCGGGACTGCCAAATCAAACAGTTTGCCCGATTCTAAAAAATTGACAAAAATTGACCTTCCCATCACCGCGCAGTGACAAGTCAGGATTCAAATTGGGGACAAATTTTCTTGAATTTAAAATTGTCAAAATTTCGACCTTTTTTCCCCCACCGCGGACATGTCAAATCAATAAGTTTTTTCCAGATCTAAAAATTGGACAACATTTGACTTTCCATCACCGCAGGTGGCAAGTCGGTCCAGGTTCAATTGTGGATCAAATTTCTGAATTTTAAAAATGGTCAAAATTTGACTTTTTCCCCCACCGCGGACCGTCAAATCAATCAGTTTTGGCCCGACTTCTCAATTTGACAAAAAAAATTGACCTTTTCCATCACTGCACCGTTGGCAAGTCTGTCAGGATCAATTTGGGACAATTTTTTGAATAAAAAAATTGGTCA
>JAMKCH010027416.1:0-17992 GCA_023653785.1 Ophioderma brevispina | reverse complement strand
AGTAACGTGTCAGACTTTATGCCCCCTATTCCTAAGGATCACCTTATCCTCCTTGATGATATATTTTGATAAATTTTTTCAAGTCGTTTTGCACTCGCATGTCAACTAGATCACGTAATATGATGTAAACTGTTTTACTGTATCCTCTGCACTGCATTTTATTATAGCCTACGAGGTCATTTTAATCATGCCCAATTGCGATTTGCTTTCGTCCGCTCAGGCGCCAAACCACCTAGATGTTGAGTGCAAATCATGAGTTTGAACTGCATAGCTTGGTTACCCTTACCTTTCTAGTCAGGTATATTTCAAACAAGCATCATCTCCTTTCGGTCTTCCTCAGGGTTCTGTGGTCGGGCCCTCTTTCATAATGTACACCATACGGTATCGCATCAATCATCCTGAATGATCCGGAATCAACAATATTGCTTACCACATGTATGCCGATGATGTACAGCTTATTTGACATTTGATCCTAAGATTGATGTGATGCCAAGAACATGCTGTCAAAAGACTCCTCTCTTTGTATTGGATGAAATCAGTGATTGGATTTCGCGTCACAACCTCAAATTGAAATGATGAAAATACAGAATTTTTCACGCATGTTCTCCTTTACACAAGTCGCCCCAAAGATATTACCATCAGTGTCGGGACAGTGGATGTTCCATCCTCGCAATTAGAAACCTGGTGTCGGTGTTGATCAGACAATGTCTATTACTGAACATGTAAAGTTCATCATTAAGTCTGTTAACTTTAACCTTCGCAATATTTACCGGATCCGCAGCTTTATCACATTTGAGAGTTGCATCATCTCGTCCTTCAGTGATTTTATCTCGCATTGACTATGCCATTCACTTTTGTATGGAATGTCGGTCAGAGATCGTCGTAAACTATCATATTTTTGCATAATATAGCACCAGGGCTGGTGTTCAATCTGATCCGAAGGCACCATCCACGACCACTCCTTAAGAGCTCCATTGGCTACCAATTAGTGACCGCGTTGTATTTAAGCTTATGCTTCTTCTTACAAGGGCATTTCCGTCTTACTTGTCCGAATACCACGAATACCTCTCTTTGTAAATTCCTGGCAGGCCAGGATGGCGTTCTGCAGATGACAAGTAACGCTCCTCACTGTGTTCCCGCCAAAAATGTCAGTGGGTGACGGGCTTTTCGCATGCGGCCCCTAGCCTATGAACTCTTTGCCTATCTCTGTTCTCCACTCCAAGGCCCATTGTTACTTTAAGAAAGCTCTAAAATTTCATCTATTTCCTAAGAGTTGATTTGTGTGCTTAAATGTGTTTTTTGTATTGCTCACATTATATTTTAATTATGCGCTGTTTTCTAGATGTTAAGTACTTATCTCATAGTAATACAACCGGTATTGTAAAAGATTAACCATGTTTTTTAGGCTAAATATAATTACTCTCTATTATTGTAAAAAAGCGCTTTGACTTGTTTTGAGAAGGCGCTATATCAATGCCGTTTGTATTTGTAATGTATTTATATTGACGCCTGACGTGTTGTATTGCTCATCCATGGGTGTGATTTCCTTGAACGCACAGGCCCATGGTACTCCTTCTGTATATAGATTTTTGTATAAATTTTCTTGTATGTCAATTTCTTCTATTGTAGTTGGATGCACCACCCGGTTAGGTGAGTGCCGCTGTTTTGAAGTGTTATCCCCCCCATAAAATAAATAATAAATCATAAATATTTGTATGTTAAATAATATTTGAAAAGAGATGTAACTCGACAAAATACACAAAAAATATGAATAATTGATTTCTGTCGCTTTGTTTATTTATTCACAGGATGAAGGGGATCATAAGGGGTGTTCTGACTGAGTCTAGAGGAGAACTGTATCGGTAACCCGCAAAATGTGCGCTTCAACTTTGTCCAAAAAATTTTAGACTGCGATATAATATGTGGCGGGCCAAGTTCGTTGACCTGGGAGGTTGGACTGGGGAACATATCTATCGAATTGTGGAAATGTTGCAAAGGAACATTCCAGCCTGGTCTGTTTCGAAAACGTTGTGTCAGATTGATATCTTTAAATTTTTTTGTTGTTTCCTTGTCTTCTCGCGGTAAAAGTAAACTTGTAAAGGAATATGGTTCCAAGTAATTACTTTTTCTGATTATATGTGACTGTTGGAGTAAAAAAAGTCAGTAAACCATAAACCATTAACTGATTTTTTGGACTTGCCCGCACGACCTATCCATGTAAGTGCAAAAAAAAGTCCGAAAGAGAATGAAGCCCCAAGGCTTCAAACTTACTTAAACTTGCTTTTTTGTTCAAACTGATTCAAAATCTAGTGTGGTGTAAATTGTCAGCTTTTTGATAGGTATGCTAATCGCACTGCTGAGATAATTCATGATTGTTCGCTTACACAAGTCATAAAAGTTTTAATCTCGCAAAAATAACAAGAATAATGTACTTATTTAGATTAGATACCGATGAATTAATTTGTCCTCTCAATAAAATAATGTTGGGATTTCTTATTTCACAATGTTCAAAATGCTTGGCCTTCACTCGTGTGTGTTTATCATAGCCAACACGGGACACCCGGCTGCGTGTCCACGGTCACGTGATCCTCAAGGGAACTCCTGGGAATCCCAATTAGTGTAAACATGATGAGTTCATGAATATTTAATAAGCACTATCTCTATGCCTAATTTTTACCTGTTTCTTTGAAGATTAAAAAAAAAAAAAAAACTTTGGATATTTTGAGGGCTTCTAATCATGAAATTATGTCATAAAAGAAGTGACAATATATATATACTGATTAATACACAGCATTTTTGGCTCGCCAGAAAAAAACGGCAAACGTTTATTAGGAACACAGTAAGTTGAATGGTGCAGGCAGAGAATCTGACCCAAGGCCCGGGGTCATACAGGCACATTCATAAACAACAAACATCACTCGGGCGCAAGGACACAATAGCCCGCAAACCAACCCACGCTCCCACGTAACTCAGGTACTGATATCGATACAAAAACGCCCTCTCGAATCCTTAATAATGACGAAGTATCGGACACCAAATGCGATTTACACTGAAAACAGATTCCAGGCAACCAAAACACCTTACAAATGACATTTACACACCAAAATTTCAAAAGCAATTTCCATGGGTTTCATCCTTAAGATCACAGCTGTGCAGAAACTGTAATGTTTCAGAGCAATCACGCAAGCCATAAAAAACTGTAGGGGTTACACAGCGGCAAACATCGGCAAATTCTTCCCGCGGATGGCAAAGGCTCTATTAATTACATTACTAGCACAAATGAGAATAAGTCTGAGAAACTTCAGGCATGCCTCTGGAAAAAGCAAAGATTAGAGCATGCCTCCATTTCAATGACCCTTGATTACTAACATGAAGAACAGGAAGATGTTGGCATTAGCTGCCCTTTGTCATGCAGCTTGTAAAGTCCGCCCATAGATAGACCTTTTGTCCTTCATAAGGACAAAGAGCGCTACATGAGGCAAGCCCGTATAACAATACCCAAATACCTATTAGCTTATGCTGCTAAGAATTGGATTATATAACCGTCTCACACCAAGCAGACTCTGGAATACAACACAATGGCCATGGACTGCGCTTTTTTAATCATGAGCAAGTTAACCTACACTATGAGCTAATCAAATAACAATTCCCAGGGCGCAAGTTAATAGCTTTCATTCACCATGGTATGAGCAAATTAATCCCCTGTTGTTAGTATTATTTATGAGACACAGGAACATGCATGGGTCAGCTGGTGTTCACATGTGGCTTCATCCAAGGCCTATGAACCATAGCCCTTGGTGAGATTGCAGGCATTGGGTGGTTTTTTGTATATAAAAAGTTTGTTGTTGTTTTTGGCAATTCCATTAGTGTTCCGGCACCCCGAAAACAAAAATGCAAAAATGGGTCGTTCCACCCCAAGAACCAGGAACGACACTCACATATATGTTGCTAAATTAATGTAGCGCACACCTGCCAACGCGGCAGTTTGGGTCTTAGGGGGGGAAGGCTTCAAATATGGAATTTTCTAATACCCATTGAAGCCTGTATTATAAAACTTTACTAAAAACGACTTTTTGGAATTTATGTTAAAGTGGGATTTTTTGAAAACCAGCAACAGGTAAACTTTGAGCATATCGTTTTATTATGCAAAACGTTTCAAGTCCATCCGTTATCGATGACAACTATAGAGGGGTATTCATTCCCTTATCCCCGGCGATGTCTTCAAATTGTGAGTTATACAGGGCTTAATACTCCTTGTGGGGTTTGTTTTTTTTTTTTTGTTGTTTTTTTTGTTTTCTTTTTGCAGATGAAGGATATTTTTGATAGAAAGCTTTACACCAGTACAAAAATCAGATTTGAAATTTTTAGGGACAACTGTTATTTAATCTCTTGTTGCCACCTTTAACCACATTGTGATTGGTAATGCAACATGTAAATTTAAACACGGATCACTAACAGGGTGAGCTTGTTTTGCTCTGCTGTGACCCGACATTGCAACAAAGTTAAAAAAAATGTCAAAAATTGAATTGCATCGTCCATAGACATTTAGTTTGATTTATGAGCTACTTGCAAAACATTGTCTAACTAGGTAAAGAAGAACTTTCCAACAAGTGTTCTTATTGTATTAGCATTAAATCAAAATTAATTAAAATCAAGACTGTGACATCAGGACACATCTCATGTCAGTGCAACAAGGTCTTAAGTTCAATAGCTGCCAATCTCCATTTGTTAGAGTTCCCCATCAAACATACTATTGTCTCTTGGAATGGTTATTCAGGCAACCAGTCCCCTGAAGGAACCATGGTTCTAAGAGCCACTGACTCAAGGAAATATTGAGAGCTTCATACATGTTGGCAACAACACAGATGTATCACATGGCACTATTGCACTTACGACCCTTTGTTTGCACTCCACAAGCGATGATTATATGAAACTTACTTGCTGATGGCGTGACTTCACCTAATGACTGCCGCCTCAGTAACCGAGAGCGATTCCCTGCACCACAAATGCACTAACCGATGCCTTCCACATGGTGAACGGTTTCCCTGTGCAATCAACTTGTGAAAATCCTCATTTAGACCACTTTGAGGACACACCCTCTCTCAACGCACTACAACAGAGTTTCCCCCTACTTTTTAAAACACGACCACACGTCTTCACAATACACGGGACGAACTCGGACACTTAAAAACACCACTGGTCTCAAACACTTGGTCATCCAGTTTTGTTGCGCCCAAATCTATGATTTGTTAGGGTAACTATTTTTATTTATTGTACACCTTTTGACAAGGATCGCCTTTATTTTTATGATTTCTTTTCTACCTTTTTCAATGAACTTGAGATTTTTTTTTTTAAAAGTTAGCTTCACAACCCCTTCTCATTGGCCTATTGGGCCTCAGACTCCCTGGTTGGCAGGGGGAGGTGCCGCCATGAAATCCCAATTTTTAGGTTGTCCGCCATTGGTTTCACGGAAAAAGCTATATTGAACGAAAAATTCTGATTTTTTATATTAACAAGAAGGAAATGTGCTTATTCCAAACCGTTGGAGCTGAAGAATTCAACGTCAACTGTAAGGGTCGTTTCTGATTTTTTGATTTTGTATGAATAATGGACGAGTTGTCAAGGTCGTATTTGGATCATGGGACACCCCTGACTGACCCACAATCAAATCACCAAAATTGGTTTGTGTTTGTACTCCTTATTGCTGTAATTTCTTTTTGATATTTTGGGTGAGTTGCTATGATGAATGAGGCTTGGCGCCATCATCTGCTGGTTAGGGAACGCTGCACTATAACAACACACTGCCACATGTAGTGACAAGCAGGGCACCTTGAAGATCTGGCTATCAGGACAACCTTTTCCCCCCTTTTACACATTATTCCCTCATGTCGACAAAATTTTTATTGTATTAAATATGTGTATAATATGACAGTATATGGCATTATCAATTACAATGTAGAACTAGTGAAGCAACTCTTGACAACCGTAAACATGATCATGATAAAAGCTCATAATTACTTCTTCAACAAAAATATTAATCGCTAGAAACACTGCGTACAATACATCTATTAGTATCAACTGACCTGCCTGGTCCTTTTGCAAATTAACAATGACTTGAACAACAGAAAATGGCTGCAGGTGGTACCTGTAAGCTTGCTGGTGGACCTGTGAAATAAATCAAAAGTTTATTCTGTAACAGTCAAGTGATGGTCTTATAGCACGTTTTGATCTGAAACAAGCCCAGTGAAGAGATTCTTGGCAGATTACTGTCCTCATTGAGAAAATAGATTGTAAGCACACCTTAACCCTGATCGCCTGGTGTCTGAAAAGTCTTGTGCGTTGATCATGAGAATTTCTTATAGATTTTTAAGATGTTTTTAAAACCCCGCACAAAGATTGCTGTGCCAAATTGATGATCTTGGGAATAACCAACCTTTCGTCATTTAAATTCGGCAAGACTCTATGATGATGTGGTGACTTTTTGAGATGCTCAGTAAAGTTACCACTTACTAACCCAAACGTTACTAAACACCATAAGGCTACTTATGCCCTGATGAGAAAAATGCACGCGATTACATCATCATACAAAGACCATAGGTCACAACGCACTGGCGGGACCAGCGACACCACAACATGAATCCCATGGTCATTCGGGCAGGGTTCGCGCTAATTTGCGTTTCTTGCGTCCATACGCCTATATTTTATTTCGGACACACAAAATAAAAATTGACGAGCTATTCGGCCGTACGGACGCACAAAAAATCTACAATGTGACATCAAAAGCCCATTTTAAACACTGCATTGTGGGGAATTTACGAAAACGTGCGAATTGTTGATCAAGATTTCAATGGGCGGAGAATAATGGGTGAAATCTGCAAAACCAAGGCGAACGAGCGCCCACTGACAGATACTGCCATGGACAGTGACGTAAAGGGCAGCGGAACTATTATGACGTCCAATCGGAGAAATGGGGAAAGAATTTAGTATTGGTGCCACCACCTCTAATATTCGCCAGCCTCAACGGAATAAACTTGCAAATGTCGAAGGATGTGATGTGGCTCCCGGCTTATACCGACATGGGAGGTTGAATTTTCCCTCCCTGGCAGACCCTGGTTGTACTACGACGTAGACAATCGGCGATTTTCGGCAAAGTATGTTGATTTTCAACGGGGAAGAGTACACTGACTGAGCTTTACTTAACTTTGTTGAGCCAATCAAAAAGTTCACATTGAGATGAATGGAGTGAAACACGAACATTGAGTTCAAGGTGGGGCATTACCTTAATTAGAACATTATTACAGATAATCATTCACTGTACATTATTATTAGTTAAAGTGAAAACAGCAGCTGAGTTAACAAACAACAATTTCTGTTTTACAAAAGTGTAAAAAATAGCATTTAACAATCTTATAGACTAACATGTACTTTAGGAACAATTTCCAACTTAGGACAGGTAGGTAGGCTAAATATAGCTGAAAATAGGTGGTACTAAGCCATACATACTATCTCTGAGCATAACCTTTTTTGTCTTTCATTCATCATTTAGTTAACATTTGGACTTATCGTCTATCAGCTAACGTACAGGTTATGCGCTGTACATGGACTTGGTATCAACAATAAGCAATGCCAAAATCTCAAAGTCATCTGACATCGCAAGATTTTTTTGCAAACTTCCACCTCAAACGGACCTGTAGCATCTTACAATACTTCAACAATAATCCACACATTGTTTTCCCATCCAAAAACGGCGAAAAAGTATATTGGATGAAATTTTCACTCAATTATTTCACTCCCCTAAACTGTCATGATTGAGTGGTTGCCAGTTTCGGAGTTTTGGCGGGTCAAAGGTCGAAACGCGTTCGTTTGTTGGTCAACAAAACAAAGTGTGGATTCCCTGTTCTGTAGTATTGGAAGATCCTGTTTGAGGTAGTTTGAAAAATCTTGACGATGTCAGATGAACTTTAAATTTTGGCATTTGCTTATTGTTGATACCACTTTCCAGTACTCTGCATAACCTTTACTTTAGCTGATGATACGATAAAGTCCAAATGTTAAAAGATGAATGAAAGACAAAAAGGTTATGCTCATCAGAACTACCATACACTGGAGTGCCACATGCCGGCCGACTAGTGACAAAATCTAATGTTTATCGTCATATCCAAGTTGTCAAATGGAACCACACCATCTTGACCCCCAAAATTCAGTACTCCCCCAAATTTTTGGAAGTCAAGTACTCGGGGGTCCACTGACCCCTTGTGTTTAAACCTAGTGCTACCCCGTCATTGGAGGTCCCCTAGCTTCAGTCCAACCAATTTTCCAACTTTTCTCTTTCTCCACTTCCCTTATTCCTCCCTCCCTCCCGGGAGATAGGCTAGAAACGAGGCTAAGAAACAGAGGGTCATTAGGGTTAATCACCGCATCTTATTTTCCACCACTAAACCCTATGGTACTACAACACCCAAACACTGTTTCAAGACATGTCATGTTATTTTTAACATACTTAGCAAAACCTCATCTGATGAAACTAACCCTAACAAGTCACAGATGGACTTTGAGGCAAATCCTGGTTACTGATTGTGCCAGTCAGACACCTAATGACAAAAAATGGCCACTGCCGATATTACCTTTGGGCTACCCCTCAGGGACCAACGTGCGATTGCCTTGCCGTGAGCCTTTATTACCCCTCTGGGACTCAAGTGCGATGCTTGTTTTTTTGTGTAAAAATTACCCCTCAATAAGGCAAGAAAAATAAAAGAATCAATCACACACCCTAAACTTGAACTATTAGGCCAGCTGGGCATAACCCTTAAGAACCACTGCCAATTGCCAAATGATGCTAAAAAAATAAAGATAAAAAGCAGATGCCCAATTGCTTGTGGAACATTTACCCCTCAACCCCTCAGGAGCAGAGAGGGAGTTTTAGGGTTAGTTTCCAAGAAGTAACTTGCCACCTATACCTTTAATACTGGATGTTATCTTGGCATCAAGTTACAATCACAGGCTATGAGTTTGAGTTCATACATAGCTCACTGGTGCCAATCATTTGAAGTCAACTGACAAAGACGCGCTGCTTAAAACTTCCTGAAAACACCTTCTGACGCTAACTCAAGCCTGTGGTTGATGTATAGTAATTCACCCAACAGGATGCATCCTTACAACAGCAATATAATCAAAAAACTAACAATTAAAATTGTCCTTTGAATCGCCCCAGTTGCCTCAAATAAGCCAGATTTGTTGATGTTGAAACTTAGCATTCCGCTATACGAGAGCACAAGTTCAAGGGTCCACGGAGGTGCGGAAGGAAAACAAGCAGCCCATGACATGCTTCAGTCGCAGTGAGCGATTGTCTTGCGCCAAAAAACCGGATATGGAACCAAATATCAAGTGTTACGCATGTACTCACACGCAGAAATCAGCTCCCTACCATGACAGTAGAGCGACCTTATCCCTTGACCCCGGTGTGACCCTGTTTGGACCCAAAACAGCATCAACTACAGTGTTTCCAAAAAACACGTAGAGTTGATTGCTTGGACTTAGGCTCGGAATAGAAGTGGACAGTACCCGAAATTGATGGAAAATATCACCTTGACAGATTTCTAAAACTTCAACAATTATAGAAGTGATGTAAATGTTCGGAAAGCATACTTTATAGCAAAAGTGAGACCAGCGCCTGTCCCCAGTAAATAGCTGATTGAGGGTGTACTTGCCCTGTATCTCTTATATCTGACGTCAAACTGATTACTTCCGTTGCAGGACTGATGATAATGATCAGTTGAAATGAATAGTGTTGAAGACCTGAATCTCAGTCGTGCTACAGACTAGGTTGGGTTAATATCCTTCATGAGATATCAGAATAATACATACCTGGCATTGTCTTCTGAACAATATGAATGGATGACAAAGAACATTTTCTGAGAGAAGGGTTGCAATCCCAATGCCAAACCCAGCAAACCTTGCATAGTATCTGAACAAACAAAGGTTTAGTTTGATACTAAGTCATATTGTCACATAATACTGAATTACCAAGTTTGCTCAATTTATAAAAATTTCAAGGGAAAAAGACGGTTTGACATTTAGTAATATCATGATACATCACATCATGACATCAGCACTGCCAATCTGGCCCACTGTTGAGGTTGTTGATAAAAAGCTTATTCACAGGTGTTGAAAATGGCATGGCCGGGAAGTGACCATCTCTCAATTCAGTGGTCTAATAATCTTGTTACAACATTACATGTCATGTATTTCAGTAATTACAGTCTTTGTATTAAAGTTAGTGCGACTCCTATCAAATGAAAGGTAAAGAGGTCAACAAAACATGTGCTATGCATCCTTGTCGTCCTTGTCGCTGTTGCCCCCCCCCCCCCCCCCAAACCGCATTTGTAGGTTTTTAGCCCGACTTCGCTAATAATCGACCCGCGACACGCAAAGCCAAGGCCCACCGCGAATTCGACAACTTTTGGGTTTACTTTTTACTTTCTGTCCGCGAATATACTTTATCTCTCTGCGACTTTGTAAGGAAGGTGCACAAAATGAGATAATTGTGTTGTTAGAGTTACACATACAATAACACATAGAAAAAAAATTGAGATAATGACACTTAGCGTCGATACCACCCCTGGGGTATAGTGTGCAGCCGTGTATGATGATGACAAAAGCACTCCTGCCAGTCAATGGCAAAATGAAAGAATATTGGAGTGAGCAAACTCGTAGACATTAGCTTTAGAAGTAATTAACTTGCACAGCAAGGTTTTACAGTGTAAAATGAAAGGTATAGAGGGCTAGATGGTGAAAGTGTGAAGTATAATAATATAAGGTAGTTTAGATCAATCTTACATCCGCTGCGCGCCGCGAGGGTAAAAATTTCTACCGCCAAAATGTTGTTATACATTTTCTCTTCGTTTCTCTGTACATTTCACATTGTTAATATCCATAAATTGATAATTTTTAAGACTTGCTTCTTTACACATTGTAGTTGTAGTTCAAGACAACCCCTAACGTACGTATTTATAGATACTCTTTTTCTGAATAAAACGTAAGTTTCCAAATGAAGACCACTGTAAGATTTGCAAAATGCAATGATGTTATAATGATGCAATATGTAATAAAGGGTTTTTTTATACTAAAAATGAGTTGAGATCGAGTCCAAAATGATTTACACAAGAATTGATGGTGGACCCTACCAGTGTTCAATTTTGAGCACTTTTAATTTTGGCGACTTTTCGGATTTTTGGGCGACCTTTTCGCGCATCCCACCTGCGATTGGGCTGAGAATTTTTGGCAAAACCCTGGTCTTTGTTTGTTTGAGGGTTGGTACTGAGTCTGAGCAAAGCTGAGGACAAACATTCGCGTGGTGTAATTATCAGCCAAGACTTATTCTTCATTGAACATGGGGATTTACCAAGTAGAAAAAATTCCTGAAAAATTCAGATTTAATCACTGATTTTGATTTTTTTTAAATACAAATGTTGCTCATTTTTTGAGGTTGTAGGTGGTAAGCTTCCACAAATAAAGACCTGCAAAAAGTGCAAAACATAAACAAAACAAAACGCCACGACTTTAGTTACAAGTATATACAGATTTCCATGATTGGAAAGGGTTAACTTGAAGTTGACTATTTTTCTATTAATATAATTGTTGTAGATTAAATTTTACGAGTATGCATGAGTGTATCAATTGCAACAATGTACATTCATTGTTGTCATACAATTTGGAAGTTTGAACAATATTTTTCATGTTGTAACAAATTGAAATTCAATATGTACAAAATAAGAACGGGAGAATTAGACAAAGAACCTTTGCGCCTGATAACAACAGGGGGCGTCTGAGATGGTTCTATCTTCCGTGAAGTCAAGTTCCTTACCCTGCAATAGAAATATATCATGGTTTCTAATGATGGTGATGAGGTAAAACACATATTGCTATGACATGACTTGGCTCACCAACTGCTTTCATGTGGTGTGTACTGAGTCGCATTTTTCCAGACGCTATAAACTTGTTCTTGTTCGGCATATGCAGATGTAGTGGGCTCTTCTGGTTGTTCCTGGCGAGGGTTCATCGTCCTTCAAATGTGTTACAGGGAATACTCTGTTGTATAGGGCCATGTGATGTTTTCGTTGAAATATTTAAATTGTGGAATGCTACAAGTCTGGCTCTCGTTTCCTATGCCGCATAAAATACGCATATGTACAGAGGCTAGTAAGTCTACATTTGGTATTTGGGTTAGATCCATCGGGTCATAACCTTTGGACTATATTGTGCAATGTGTATTTTACTGTATGGACATTATTTGCGACTAAAAATACTTTTACTAAATTGCGGCTTGAAACTACGTTTGAATAAGTCTGAATAAACCGATGGAAATGATAAACAAAATTTGGCGTTAGTTTTTACTAAATTTCTTTATTGTGATATAAATACAAAAATTGCAGCGAATAATTAAATTCTATAGAAAAACAATCACATGTGTTTTTAGATTGCATTGTGGAAGTGTTCATGAGCAGCAGCAAAAGCAACCAAAAAATGGTGAGTAAACTTTCGTTGATTTTCTCGTTCTTAGAAAAAAATATGGAAATTGCAAACTCCAAAATTTTAGTTTTAAGTTGTAAGTTTCTGCAGCAGATCAGTCTATTCTCACATGTCGTGAGGATACTTACTGTGCAAACTAGCCTGACTAGTGTAAGGTGAGCCAGTGTCAGTGACGGTGTGCATGTACTGCAAAATGCGTGTCAAGTCATCAACAACAATGTTGAGTTGAATATTCTGAATAAGATAATAAACTGCAAAATACGTCTGAATAATAATTTGGTGGACGAATGAAAACAGGGGATGTGGACTGCGTGAGCCAAAAGGAACACGCAACCTCAATTCGCGATGCGTAATTTGGCGAAGACTGATCCCGAACCTCTCACTGCATAGCTTGTTATGCTGACAATGATGTAGGACAAGTCTTGGCGCATGCGATTAACGCATTCGCACCGTGTCACCACACAAAAGATCTTTTCTTACTCCATTGTAAGGACCCCCAACCATAAAGATTTACTCACCAAAAACGCTTACAAAGCAGTGAAAAACCTTAAATTTTAAAAAATTACTTGTTTTCCCCATAAAAAACAAAAACACAAGTCCTAAAATGCAAATAATAAAATTTTAGTATTCTGCCACCACTTAAAATTCGGCACCTTTAACATGCGGTTTATCGTTAACGTTGCCGAATTCGTAGGCCTGGTGCAGAATAATTAAAGTCTTCCTTCGATTTTCCACAGAGAAGATTTTCACCAAGAATCGGAAAGCAGGACGAATTACACCGGATGTCGCCAAAAACCTGTTTGAACGGTCAAAGTTAAGTTGGTTAAGCTCTTCCAATGAATTTTAGTTTCCTGTTGCCGCCCACGCCAGTAAATGCCAAGAATCCCAAAATAATTCTTATTTTCCATGAACTCATTATTTGTGTCTTCTCCTTAAGAGTCCAAGATTTTTCCACGTTTCTAAGATTTCTAACAAATAACCTTACTATCAAGCAAGTTTCATCAGAAATTTGCTTTAAAAATGCCTTTCCTGACAGCACTTTTATTCCGAACATTTTATTAAAAGTCGGAAGTTGGAGAGTCGGGCGGTAAACCAAAAGACTTTGAACACAACATGGGTGGTCTTTCAAGTAGGTGCAAGTCAATTAGGAGCCATTGTATATATATAATATATAAATTGCTGATAAGTTTCAAACATGTATATTTTCAAAAGATCAGGGGTGAATGGTTGAGAGAGTTCGGGAAATATGGAGGATGGTGGGGGAGGGGAGGGGAGCATTTTGGTGATTTAGGATGGTCCGGTGTTTGTGGCTCTTTGTGTTTCAATAGGTGATGAGCATTTCCTTTCACCAAAACGGCTATTTGGTAGTCAAAATAACATAATATCAAAATAACAATTTTTACACAAAAGCGGACACTCGGAGGTTTTTTTTTTTCCCCAGATGGTTTCTGGATGGTTCTCTGGTTTTGGATCATTTGTGTATCAATGGTCGTTGACCATAAGCTTGTGAACCCAATCAGCTATTTGGTTTAATTAAAATGATCAACATAATAATTTTAAGAAAAAGCGGACACTTGGATGGTTCCCCGATGGTTTCAGGGCGGTTCCAGGGGTTTTGGTTCCTTTGTATTTCAATGCTATTACAGTATTGCCGGAACCCCAAATTGGTTGTTGGTCATGATCAAAATTATTTTGAACGAAAAGTAAACTTTGGGTTGGTTCCCAGATGATTTTTGGATGGTTCCCCGTGTTTTCTTCTCTTTGTGTATCAATGGTTGTTGAGAAATTGTGTGGAAATTGGCTATTTTAAATGCATTTTTTTTAAAATCTGATTTTGTGATTTTTCAAGAAAAGTGGATACTTTTGGATGGTTCCTGCTTGTTTCTGAATGGTTTCCCAGTGTTTTCGGGTCCTTTGTGTTTCAATGGTCGATGAGAATGCCTGGAAATCAACTCAGTGTTTTGGTTCAAAATAGTCAAAATAGATTTTTAAAGAAAAAGTGGACACTTTGGATGGTCTTAGATGGTTACTGGCGCTCCTGGCGTTTTGGCTCCTTTGTGTATGAATGTGGTTTGTTGAGCAATTGCCTGGAACTCAAATTGCCATTGCTGTCCCAAATGGTCAAAAGGATGATTTCTTATTAAAATTACACACTTGGATGGTTTTTCGTGGTTCACAGTGTTTTAGCTCAATGGTTGATTAAAAATTACCCCCCTTGGGGATCCGACTCAACAGTTTTGGTTCAATATGGTCAAAAATAATTAGTTTTTAAGAAAAGTGTCCACTGGGGATGGTCCCAGAATATTTCTGGATGTTTCTGGTGTTTTTGCTCCTTTGTGATCAAACACAAAAACAAAATGCAAACAAATGCCCATTTCCATCCAAAATGGTCAAAATAATGAGTTCAAAAGTGGACAATTGGATGGTTCTTGGACGGTTTTTTGGATGGGTCACGGTGTTTTGGTGTTTGTGTTTCCAAGGTTGATGGCACTGTCAGTAGGGACTTTGTGCGACACATGATGGGTGCCCATTTACACAATTTTTTAACATGAGGACCTTTAGTTCCCAGGGGGGAACAAAAAAAGGGATTTTATTCTCTCATGGCCTGTATGTCGTAAGTTTTATATTGTAATTCATTTAATTTGAACATCTAAAATGTAAAGGTCGATAACTGAAACAATAAAAAAATTAAGATGACTAAAATTTATGGCGGATTACCAAAATTTTAATGGTAATCCGCAGGATGACTAAAATTTTGGGGATTACCAACTATGTCTACATAGGTAATGCGGCGGATTACCACATTATTTTCTTATTTTAACGCTGGTTAGCAACCCCCCCAATAGGTTACTTTGGTCTGTGTGTGTAGTTTTCCAATATTGTTGTAATTTTATTTTTTACTTTTACAAAGTTGTAAGAGTGACCACTGAAATAAAAAACTTACAGGGAAGCAGAGAAAGTGATGAGTATGTTCGATTCAATGGTGATGACTCTCGCAGAAATACACAACTGTTGATGAAGAAAACTTCACGCAGACCAGGATGAAAAATTGCATTCAGAAGCATATGATATGCTGAAACATGAGTTAATTTACAACCCTTTACAACTTTCAATTACTTATTCCACCCAAATCAAACACTGTATCAATGTTATATGCTTCTAAAACAGCGAAAGAGCTTGAGTGAGTGGTAGCCTACTTGCTAGTAGGTAATTTCTGTATCGTGTGTGTAAAAATCTATGTGATATGAATTGGAATGCGGAAATTTTGTATCGCGTGTTTTGAAAATGAAATAAATAATGATAAATGAAAGTGACCGCCCCCAATATTTTAACCTGCAACAGGAAAACTAAAAATCCATTGTGAAGGGCATAATCTAGTTTAAGAAGTCACATAGTGGGTATGGTGCCTTTATCATGAGTAAAGGTCACATTTAAAGCCAAGTAACCTTCTTGAGCCTTAAACCTATTGGTTTTTAAAAAAAAGTTTCTGAAAGTGGATGTTTAAAGCTAAAAATTCGCGTTTTTTATAGGAATTTGGAAGCCATAAACCTGAGGATAATTTTGATTGACTCATATATCTTATTAAATGAAATTAAGCTAAATTGTGGATATTTGTAGATGAAAAACATTTGCGCAAGCCCCCTTGCGCGAGCACAAAGAAATAGAACACGTTCCCAATGACCATAAACCGGATTCGCGCCATTTTCATCAGCTGTGTACGACGCAGACGTGTGCGGATGTAGTTTGTTTTCATTTGATGACGTTGCTGAATCCTTTGTGCAAAAACTTCATGCGAGTATTTCAAATAATTCATAAAGGCATGGGTGTATAAGTAGTTTTATTTTCCCTCTTCCCGTATTTTTCTTGTGTTTATGATCAGTCAGGTTGGGCACATGTTATTCATGTACAGTATAGTGCAAGCGTCATGCGGTTCTACGGGCCCGGACCCAGGCATGGTGTGCCAATGATTGCAATCCATAGATGCCTTAACCTACAAAGTTTGATCTCCCACATAAAATTGTTCATGACGTAGTCATATCAGGAGCTATTTGGATGTAAACCTTGAAATAAATAGTTATTAGTATTAGCGACTTAAAGGAGGTTGACCCATTTGGTCAACCAATATTAATTTTACACAGTACTCTACATGGGATTACCAAATCCACATTTTAGCTATTCACTTAAAAACGGGTTGAAGTATCAGCGCGAATCTTTGCAGATGGGGTTTGGGTGAAGGGCCATCATCAGGTCATCCCCATTTTAAAGTCACTATCAGTGATTTGCTAAATCAGAAAATTGAAATAATCATCATAAATCAGATTTTTGCAGTCTCCTTTAACAAGAACAGGATCTAACATTCCCGGTAAATGATAAGACCAGAAGCAAACGCATAAGGCTGACTTCAGAGATTCCTGAGGAGGGACGCCTCAATTCCACAAAAATGGTGTTTTGGCATGTACATAATGCTTACCCACATACTAATCACTGTATTAAATTGCTAAGCTTAACACGAATTCATTTATATAGAAAATCACAACTTGTTATAAAATTCCGGGGGGGGGGGGCATCCGGAATTTTGTTATACACAGTATCCTCTGGGATGTAATTACTACACATAAATGTTTACTGCATCAAAACAAAAAATCTGAGTCATCTCAAATTCGGAATGTGCTTTAGGTTACTATCTTAGTTCTAGTTGACTATTTTCATGATACACAAAAAAAAATAAATTTCGAAATCTCTGAGCAGACTTTAAGGACAAAAATCAGAAATTTAGCCATTCCTGTCCATACCAGTTATGAGGAATTCTACAGACTTAGCCTTTCAATTTTAGCTGTTCCTGCAAATTTCAAATATTTTGACTCTTTCGGAGAAATCGGGGACTCAACCCACAACCTTTGGATTGAGGGATACCAGAATGAGCGCTCAACCCATTGGACACAAGTTGCCCTCAATACTAACACCTAACTAGTCCGCTGCATGCAATGGTTGTTTGGCACTCATGGGTATTGATGTTGACAACATGCACCTCCAGGGGCATTTGTAAAAAAATTAAAAATACATGGTCTCGATTAGCTTGTGTCGTCTGCCGTCGCGGTTGGTAAATGATAGGCCTCATGACCTGATAATGACCTCTAACATCATAAAAAGGGGGTCGGATTAGTGCAGTGGGTCGTCCCTCGATTGGCACCACTGCGGGTTCTAGAGTTCGACCCTCAGTCGGGCCTGCAATTTCACATGTGTTTGGTTTCCAGTCCCTCTCTGACTCGCAGGTGTTCTCCGGGTGGCTCTGGTTTACTCCTGCTTGTACAAATGAGGCATTTCCTTCGGGCCGAGACGAGAAGATCCAGAGCTACCCGGAGTACAAATGATAATAAAAAGTGCACATTGGATAAAGGGGACTTTACATTCGAGACATAATAATACGTTGCTTCCTTTGCCCCGCCCACGTACAGCTATTTTT
>JAMKCH010027415.1:0-18564 GCA_023653785.1 Ophioderma brevispina | reverse complement strand
AACCACACTAATTTTAAGGACAATCCAACACTGGTAATGCTGAGGAGTTAAAAAACGCATTGTGGCATTGCAGTGGTAACAGAAAGCAGAAATCTCGAATTTCAAAATGGCATCTGATTTCAAAATGGGGCTAAATTAACTTTATTTCGACATTTACCAATTATGAAATGTACCTATTGAAGGGTTGGGTGATCAACATTTCACCGCTTTGTCAAACAAAGTCCTGTACTAGATTTTAAGCACTCGTAATTATCAGTAAATTTTTTTAGTCAAAGGTCAATATTGCTGCCATCTAGATTCCAAATGGCCACCACTGATGATGCCATGTAGGCTTACTCACTTATATGGAATTTCATATGAAATGATAACGAGCCTGTTTCAAAAGGAAGGTATAAAGAACACACATACTTGGTACTTGTTAAACGATCGTTGTGTTGGAGAAATGCAGCACGAATATTATTGATGTTCTATCTTATTATTACATTGAGAGCTAACAAATCCATCAGATTAGAAGAATGAGCCATGTGTATTGATATGCAAGTTACCATTCTTTATTTGGACTACCAAGACGAAGATAAACTTTGGTAATAAATGATGGTAAACTTTGTCGGATGAGAAATTCTGCTAGGTTTGAGTATCTTAGTGCAAAGTGCCAACATATGGGACAATGAACAATTGCAACAGGTTTGGAATGTCCGGTACCATCACTGTTTTGCTAGTTAGTAATTGTGAATAACACAATAGGTGTTTATGTTAATTTGTGCAATATCTGACCAAAAACAGTTTTGAATAGTAGGAATCTGCAAAGCCATAGCACTTTTAATTCATTAAGTAACATCTTGCCTAAAAAGTTGGAAGTAGAGAATTAAATAAAGGCGGTGAACGATCATGGTCCGATTGTCATTAAAAAAACAACAATTTCAAATTTGTACTAAACGGGCCATAGGAGACTTGTATAATTAAGTGGTCGACAAAACATTTGGGATGTTTTTGTTCATATATCAAGTTAAACATTTACTGGGCTTTAAAATTTCAACTGGGTATAATGAGAAAATATGAACTTTCTTCTGATAATACCAAATATCAATTTTTGCTGTAGTAATATTTTAATTTGCACATATCGAAACTAGGAAATAAAAAAAAGATTACTGGTATGATTGTTTTTTGGTGTAAAGCTTGAAGCTTTTGCCCAATCCCTAAAAACTCCCCTTCCCCCAATCAAGGTTGAGTATTGTTAGGCGCAATGTAACACAAATTCAGGTTTCAACTTTGTTCCGTACGGTAGAAAAGTGTGCCACCACTTTTGTCAAGATTGTAGCCAATATCACAGAATAGCATTGCATATCTTTTTAGAAATGTCCAGGAAATGAGCTTTTTTGTAAAAAAAAGTAGCTTAAGATTCAAGGCTATCGTTTGCACAATAGACGTTTGACCCTAGGCATGGCTTTTTAGTACAGGGCTTCCAATAATAACATTTGTTTTTAGGGCCAGATAGTCATGATTCTGAATTTGTGTTGTAGCGTATGGGCCCCAAGTTTGGTTTGGTAGAAATGTACATCTTAGAATTCTGAAAGCAGAATAATGGCTTTACAATTTTCTACCCAGTATGCACGAGGGCCCAACGTTAGGCCAAATTATCAAAATTTGTAAAATTAAAAAAAAAGGTTGGTTCCACCTGAGTAAAATTATCCTATTTGAGAAGTTTGGTAAACCTTTGCCAAAAGACCCATTGTATATACCACAATCAACCAAGAAAAGATTGCCATTGATACATCAGTACCAAATGGTCTAAAATGAGGCATGTTTTGAGAGGTTCCATACACCGGGATACTAAGAACTGTAGCTGCTTGGTATAGACATACTAAACTAGGCTTCCTAACAAAGGGGTCATTTGAGCTTACAATTAGAATAGGTGTCGTCAGTAGAACTAGATCAAAAATGTGGTTCAGAGGTAGATATATTCCAAAAATGGTTCAATGGCAGCCTTTTTCAGTCGCCATCTTGATATTAAGATTGCTGCTAATGTGGATACTAATGTCACAGTGTTCTTTCAAAATCTTTAGCATTGTCAATGTGGGAACCGTCCTTGTGTTTTTTCATCATTCATAGGCGGAGTAATGCTTAATGTGATAATTAGTGGATATTAGTGGACCCATTTTGAAAATCGAGGGTGGTAGGTATATTGATATCAAATTGACCTAAATCAATGGCCCAGAGTAATTGCAGCACTTACGGGGACATTTCAGTCAAACAATAGCTGACAAAATGACCATTAACCCTTACAAAAGGTATGCTTCATGTGGCTTAAATTCCAAATATAGTTCATTGGCGGCCATTTTGAAAATGAACCGCCATCTTGAAATTCATGATTAATGCTATCTGTTACTGCTGCCAATTACCATCAGTGTGCTTTTGAAATCCTCAGCATTACTAATGTGGGGTTGTCCTCAAATTACATTTTATCTTTCTTAACTCAAGTTAGGCTTAAATGTGGATTTCATTGGCGGCCATTTGAAATCATAAGATGGACAGCCATGATTGATATTGACGTAATGAATATGGTATATATTTGGACATCATTTTAAACAGTATTGGACCGTAATTTGGTCAAACAACTTTTAGTTATGGATATAAGCTCGTGACAGGGAATATTTAATAAGGGGTAAAAAACTATAGAGGGCGATGTAGGCCAATAGGGGGCGCAATTTTTGGCACACGATCAGAAATTGTTCAGGGGTCACATATGAGGGCATGCCACGTTTCACCGCTGGCTGAGTTCAGGAAAAAGTTGCCACCAATAATTGTGCTAGGGACTGGATAGACAGCTCGAATAGTTTGCATTTTAATTCATAAATGCCTTCATTGGTAGTATTTTCTATCTGTATTTAAATAAATATATAAGGGGATATGACCATAGGGACGTCAATTTCGTGATAGTCGTAATAATCTGAGTGTCCCCGAAAATAGAGAGTCCTTGTCACACACATAAATTTGTTTCAGATACCGTATAACTTAATTGATATCTTCAGCAATAGCCTGTATTGGACAGCTAATATCAGAGAATGAGTGTCCATGGGACATCGGGTTCTAGTGAGTGACTGTCTTACGGTTACAAAGACCGATTGTCCCTACTGACCTCTACGTAATAGATAAAGGATGAGAAGCACACCGTTATGAAAAATAATGGTGTTTTGATAAGTTCTGGTGAGCCTGTTAGACTCCGACCTAGTCTATTTTTTTTATAACGGTGTGTTTTTAATTCTTTATCTTACATATACGTCGTGACAAGAACGAAAATCGATTTTATATAATTATTCAGTAAAATTGAGAATATATTTGTTTTTTTAATATCTTGAAGCAGCGTTACGTTTTTTCTTAATCAAAAACACCAATTGTGCTGTTATGTTCATTTGTGCAGGAGTCTAACACCAAGGTCTAGTCGATAATAGGTTTACTCTTCTGGAGAGATAATCTTATTGTCGAGGAAAGCCTGATCTGATTTAGAAATGATCCCATCTGTTGAGAAGATTATCCTATTGACTGGTTAAGCCATGTTTAATGGTTATTTAGTAGGCAGGTTTAGATATTTAAGTAGGTTCAGTTCAAATAACCCTTTCACACGTATATCTGACCGCGGATTCTGACACCACGAATTAAAAATCTTGTTACAGAGTTATCCGCGGTACACTACCCAATGCTTGTCACGCAGGTTTAGTGCTTAAGAAGTGTTACCATTTTAAAGTAAAAAACGCAACATGTTTGAATGGTATTTTTGAACGATTCCATGAATTTCAAATCCTCCTTGTGCTGATTCGTGTACGGTGTATATGTATATTTAGCTAAACAGAACGATGGTAGCGACAATTCACAATAAGCTTTGATTGATCACCTGAAGATTTCCTCTGTTTTGAATCACTATCATGGCTGATCGTTGACGCTATAAATGTATAAGCTAACCAGCAGATGGTAATTCGACAACCACAATAGCTTTTTGGTTGAAGTCACCGTGAAGATTTCCATGACTTTGACTCACTATCTTGGCCGATTCATTGTCGATATACATGTATTATCTAACCAGCAGATGGTAATTCGACAAACACAATAAGCTTTTGTATTGAGTCACCTGTTCTTTCATCGTTGTTTATTTCAACAATAAAGGAGCAAAATGTTTCGATTGTCCATTTAAAATAGTAAAGAAGAAATTTGCATAACTTACAATCACTACTTTGCCTGAATCGTAATCGACAGATAAGCCAACAAGTAAATGGCAATCTGTGTTCTCAATTAGCTTTTGGATTGAGTTCTTTCACTATTCTTTATTTCTTTCATTTGTACCACCTGAGACCGAGGTGTTTCTAGAATTTTCCTTAGTTCAATTGTCCTTTATTGTTTAACTATGAATATTCATCAGACCGTTATTTTTCTCCGGAAGTGTCCAGAGACCACTTTCGGAAAAAATAACGGTGTGATGAATATTCATAGGTTTAAATAACGGTGTCTGACCGCTTTCGTAACTATAATGGACAGTTGAACAAAAGAAGCACAATTGATAATGATGAAAAGAAAAAGGGCTAGACGTATATACATGGTTAGCGGGCTGCCGCACAGTTGAATGGTCACCGAGCGAAACGACAGGAAGTTGCATTTTGACCTGCACAATGTGGCTTCAATTTATTGTCAAAGTTAAAGGTATTTTGTTTAACAATAAAACATATGTGTGGAATATCTGCACCAGCAGGTGTATGCATTGTTTTCCCGCCATATTGCTAAGGCAAAAAGCAACTTCCTGTTTTTTTTTTTCTCAATAGCCTCATACCCCGCATCATGTGTAGAGGTCAGTGATGGTTCCACGGACAATGGTTTATAGAGAGCGAGTGTCCGACGGACGGAACGTTATAGAGAGCGAGTGTCCGACGGATAGCACATTATAGAGAGCAAGTGTGCGACGGACAGCATGTTTCAGAGACTGGTGGGCGTCAGTTTTATAGGTAGGACACTCAGTTTCTTTAAACCGGTAGTACGGGTGCGATAGTTCGTTTTGGTAGTATTATTTTCTCCGCGGGTAAGTAGGCGAAATGCCACATAAGCAACCAGTGGAATTGTCCAAAAATGTCGCGACTACCTAATACATATTTACGAGGCATAATAATACATTAGTAACATTAAAAGAAATAATAATAACAGTACTTGTAATAATAATAATAAAAGTTTACCTGTTTTCAACATTAAATAACACCTGCAGAATGTTACGAAGAACCACTTGGTGAAGACTATCGTGGACTATTGGCCAAAACTACAGAAGGCTTCAAATGTCAGAGGTGGTCATCTCAAATACCACACTCGCACACATTTACTCCAGGAGAATATCATGAAAAAGATCTCCAAGAAAACTTCTGCCGAAACCCGGACAGAAAGCCACACGGACCATGGTGTTTTACATCAAAAAAGAAGCAACGTTGGGGTTACTGTGATGTTAGCTTATGTGGGCGTAATCTGTGTCACAGCTGTGTCCAAAATCGTACGGGAGACGCCTGTTCAGAAGACAACTTTGATCCAGAATCTAGTGCTGTTCAACGACATATATGTGCCGGGTGGTGCTATGTATGTATTTATTAGACCTATATACACAGTTAAAATGCAATGAAGTTGTGTAATCCTTATACACATCTAGTATATTTTACCAAACAAAATTATGTATAATAATGAAATATACTATGTACAGACCATTTTAGCCGGGTTATAGAGACACGAGGACATTTTCAGGAAGAAGCGCTCCCTATTTTTGTTGAAATCGCGTTTTTTTTGCATATGTGGAATGCTTACCAATGTATTAAATTACACCTGAAGTGAATAAGCCGAATACGCCGTATTTTTGTCATAAGATCAATAAGATGGTGATTTGCAATTTATATCCTCTATAATTTGTCTGTTGTGAATTTTAATATCAATTCTCAATAATTTTAACAAATCAGAATGGTATTTTCAAAGATATAGGTCAAAAGGTTTCTAAATGACTTCTTTTACAAGAAACCACCATTTTGGACAAATTAAAGTATTTTTTGTTCCTGGACATGGCTTAAGCCTATATACTTTCTTTTTTCATCATGTTCAATCAGGACTACCATAAAACACAATGTATACATCACATAGACCATGCAGGGACGAGGTTGTCGTTTGAACCAGTTTATACTTGGACGAGTTGGACTTGTAGCTAGTGGTCTTGTTTCAATGTTCATATGCACATGCGTTGTAAGATTTGCTTGCCCATTTGGACTTTCGGACTTTCCAGTGTTTTATCAAACCCCGATTTCACCCGATGAAGAGGAAAAACTGACACAATTATTACCTTTTAATAATCTTGAAAGATTTAATTATTCTTTTTGTATCTTTATCAGCCAAGGAAGAGCGTGGCCTAGTGGTATAGAGTGCTTGCCTCTGGCGAAAATTACCCGGGCCTATAGTCCTCCGGCCGGGCTTACAGTCCGGGAGCAATGGTGAACAATAGAGCAATCGATTTAGTTGCCTCTTCACGCAACATTAGTTTCACGCTTTATTCCGTTGTCGTCTATGGAGCCCGGACTATGATACCTGTCGGACAATGATTACTTTCACACCGGTGGTGTCACTTGGAACTTCGGCAAATAAATCAAAAAGTAAAAGCATTAAGCCGTCGATCCCGTGTACAGAAACTATTCATGTACATCGTAGCCATCTTCAAATAAGAGTAGGGTGAAAACCCTTTAATGTTTCTGTTCCTAATCCGCCCCCAGCCTCAAAGCGGCCCATATTAGGAGCGTCCGTATCATGGATACACGCGGCCCCAGGTCAGCTCGCACAGCTCAACTAATACTTAAAACCATTACCAATGCCTTACACGAACAAGTAAAGTATATTGCTGCGTAGCGACATCCTGAGATATTGCTTTGATAATCCAGCGGCCAAGGTTCATTACCCACTTGGGATTTGTCTTTTTATGTTTTTTTTTTTACTTCCCGGTTCTTTCATAATGTTTCATGGTGTCAGGTCTTGTCTGGTAATTCGTTACACACTGCTGGTACAAAGATTCTGTCTCAGATTCAAGTTCTTTACTGTTGTTATTGGATTAAAGACACTATCAGTGATTTGAAAAATATCTGAAATTTGCAGGAATAGCTTCAAAGTGAAGGATAAGTCTGTAGAATTCTCATAAGTTACCTTTTCCAACTGAAGAATTGACAGAAAAGGAAGAAAACGGCAGTGTTCCAAGATACGATTCCCCATTCAATTACGTGTTGTAGTAAGTGTCCGAACGGACAGTAATGACTAAAATTTCCGATTCTGTCCTTATTAGGTTGCTTCTAGTGTTACCATTTGCAGGGTATGTTAGGATACCTGTACTTGTTACATACATGCAAAAATCTGATTTTTGATGATTTTTTCGATTTTCTGATTTAGCAAATCACTGATAGTGTCTTTAAGCGCATGTTTGTAGTAGATATTGAACAACTGTAAATTAAATGCTAATTAGCCGCTATTGCGTTACTTGTTCAAACGGTCCGCGATTTTCACCTCGACAATAGTAGCTGCCACGTCCAGATCAAACGTACGGGGAACAGCCATATGAGACACTCTGGAAAACTCCCTACTAGTATTTTCTGGTTTTCCAGTCGTCCGTGAAAATATCTAGTATATTTCTCACCAAGATTAAATCTCGTCCTTAAAAATAGCTCTCACAGCTCAAATATTAAATAGCTCATTGCTATACATAGCAATGAGATGATAAATCATGTTCACAAAAACTCCTGTTTTGAAAGTCGTCTGTGTATGTGAAGAATTGCTTGAAGCTCCGAGGCGGTACCTTTTTCACGGCGATACCCTTTCATCTTACAGAAATGAAGAGGAATGTACGTGCATTCATGTTTGAAAATATAAAATACACAGGGTTTCAAGCCAAAAAATTGCGGAATTTATGTTATTGCCTCCAATTTAGACTTCCACGCGTCTCCGTACTATTCATAGAGTATTATGCTATACCAAACCTTATCCTAATTTTAAATTAAACGATTGAAAGTCCGTCTAATTCCACCACCTGTATTGACCAATCTATGCTTTGTCTTGTCTGAACTATGAAGTGACGACGCGCGCGTATATTCAGTGCCGCCTTTCAGTTGCAGTGCGATTGTGCTTTGCTTACACGCGCGCTGAAAGTCGGTACAATGTATACGCCCGCGTCGCTACTTCATACTTCGAGCTGGACATAGTATAGTAGCTGGTACATGTACATGTACCAGCTACATGTACACCATAGTAATACAGTACTGAAAGAAGGCAAATGAAGATGAGAATTTCGTCTCGCAGGCTTGGTAAAAGCAGGTCAATCTCATCGAAATAAAGTACATCAAACGTAACAGAGTAGTAGAGACTAGACACTCCAGATCTTGAATGGAAGCATAAAATCCCTGATTTCTTAGCAAATCCTAGCAGCCAACTACTAATGTGGGGGGGGGGGGGCGGTGCTTCAATGTTGTAACAGCTTGGAGTTATGAGGTCTTACCTAAATATTGTGTCTAAGTTTTAACTGCATTAATATATACTTAGATTCCTAGACCAAGAACAACTCTTGGCCTGTTGCGATTTGCTAATTCAGCAAATTTACATCTGTAAGGGGTATAGTTTCAAAACCCAATCGGCGGTTGATAGCCGGTTTTGCCCAGTCTTCGCCGATTGGAACCAGTTTCTAATGTTATAAACAATGAAAAACCGATAAACCGCAACGAACCATCAGTAAACCAGCGGTTGAATTTTGAAGTTGCCCCTGAACAATTTTACATGACCAAACGATCATGCTGACATATTGCGTTTTACTTTAGAATTATTTGTTTTAATCAAATGTTTTCTTGGTGACGTTTTACCCTTTCAGTCGCTGTTACTGCCGTCGCTTTTCTACGTCAGAGGTTGCGATATACCCAGTCTATATTGCAGTGGAGTCGGAAATAAGACAGAAAGCGGAAATGAGACTATGACACGTGACCCGACGACGGGTTATGCACTGCAGATTACGGATGGTGTAGGAAATGTTACATGCTGCCAAGGAGTCCTGTGTAACAGTCCTTCCATAAGCAACCTCGCAAGAACACAGAGAGCACAGAGATGGTTGTCAATAGAGGGCTCAGTATTCGTATGACATTTTCCATATTGTTTCAGCTGCTGAACTTGGTGACAGCAACTCTTATCTGTAACTAAAAGTAACTAAAAGTATAGAAAAACTAAACTGAAACACAAAAGTAAATGAGCAAAGTATGTCAACAACTGTATATTAAAAAAACAAACAAACTCAATTGTAGGGTTTGGTAGCAACAGTTGAATGTTAACAGAGAGGACAAAATTACTGACAAAATTACTTTGGCAGAGAGTGTAAAGACTTTTAAAAATCCCGTGTTACGACACCCACCCACAAGATTACATGCATACACACCTTATGCACATTTCAACATTAAACAACAATGATTTACATTCACCTTTCCTGAATCGAGTCATCTATTAAAACCTTGAAGGTCCGCGATATTTACCGACTCCAAATGCCATTTTATATACCAAATTAACCATAACCTATTCTAAAATGATCCTTTTGATATTTCTTCAAGTTCTATACTCCCACTCACCATTAACAAACCAGGCATGCTGATAGTCCTCAAACAAAAATTTTAACACTGTCCTGGCAAATAATACACTAAAACACATGGTCCATTGCTTTATTTGTCTAACTTGCCATCACACTTAAAACCCGCCCCTCACCTATCTACTTCTAAACAAACATGAAAAAAAATCTTATCAGTTCTTATAGTGCTGTAATCTTAGTCCTAATACGTTCTTTTCTTTCCAATAGTCGCTTTTGTTGTTTACAGCTTAATGATGGATATTACACGAGATAGATTATGTCAACTTTTGCTTTAAGATCATAGAGTTTTTTTTTTACTTTGTATATTTTTTTCTGTAAGGACAATAAAGTGAAATTTAGATGAAATCACATATGATTTATATTTTTTATGATAACAGTGTATACATGCGTTGAAGAGAAGCCTTACTGAAAATTACATATACAATAAAATGCATAAAGTAATTCTTTAGCACATATCTATAGGGGGACCGATCAATAGCCAGCCTGTTGGTTGACAAGATAGACGCATTCCGTACTACAATACATTCACCTGTCAATGATCCCAGTGCAATCGCTAAACATGGATATATTGACAGCTTAATTATAGTAGTCCTGGAATGTATGCACTTGTCCACCAACATGAACCTGGTGGGCTATGACGCATATTGAAAGTATATGGTTCATGAAAACGGTATGTGATAAGGAAAAGTGCTATACACGTCAGTAAATAACCCATTAGCAAATTCAGTGACGATAAAATGAAAAAGATGGACAGTTATACAAACCTTTATGACAAACAATCGAAAACATTGCAATGGGATTTACTCAACCAGTACACAAAAACTAAAGTTTCTGAACTTCTTAAAAGGTTAACTGTAAAAATACTGTAATACTAAAATTATAAGGGACATTCTGGCAGCAATTCTGCCACAAAAGTTTACTTGTAAAAATTACAGTATACTGTGAAATTAATCAAAACACTAAAACATATCTATATGGTGAGTTATACGAAATTGTGAAATGTGTGGTGAATAAAAAGCGCTGACGAACATCCTAATTGTAGACCTATGCACCATTTTCAAGGTGCATATACCTTAAAACTTTACCTTTTTTTTGTAAAATATCTTACATAAAAAGTGAATATACAGTAAATTTAATGGATTTAAAGGAATTTTTACGGTGTTGTTGGCAGAATTGTTGCCGAGATGTCTGCAAAATTACGGTATTTTTTCTTGCAAATTGATGAAGCATGTCGTTGCAAAAGCCATGAAAAGGAATTAGTAATCATACACCACTGCTCAAAAGCCACAGGACAGGACATGCCATTGATCCAACCAAAATCTTTAATTTCGGCAGAAGCCCATAAAATTCGGGCACCGCCAAAGAAGAGACTGATCGGATCTTGTGCAGCCAAACAGGCGAGCTGCCCAGAGTAGAAAGGCACCAGTGGCGCTTTACAATTGGATAAACTTGCAATAGGGCTTCATGAATCCCTCGCCCATATTAAAATCAAAGTGAATCTTTATTGATCATTTTCAGCACTTGATCTCATTTGAGAGATTATCAGTGACCCCCCAAAGAGTCAAATATTTGCATTTGAAGATAAGACTTGAATTCTCGTAAGTCATTATTTTTTCAACTGAAATTTTACAAAAAAAAAAAGTTTTCTTGGGGTTGACAAATAAGATTCAAGATACCAAATTATTTGTTGAAAGTTCTTAAAATGTTGAGCTTGGGGTATGCTTACTGTAATATTGTTACACCCACCCCCCTTCATGGTTTTCCCCGGCTTGACTAATTTGGTGCCACAATTATTTAATGTAATGTCAATTGACATTTTTCCACTCCTTTTCATCCCAAAACAAACATCCACGTGTATGAGTAAGATATAGGGTGATATTAAAGTGATGGATGGGGGGGGGGGCACCCCCTTTGGGAGGACAGGAGACGTACCAACATTGCTAGCACAACCTTAGAACATCAAGGCACTTCTTTTGGATACCCAATAGGTAGTATGGTACTCTCTTTAAATGTACTAAACATGCCTAAGCATTTACGTCCACAATGAGACGTCATAAAGTTAGCATGTTAAGCAAAATGGTCAAATCCATAGACAACAGAGGGAAAAATTTTGCTTCTACTTGATGGGAATGACTACTTTAATAATGAGAGCACCCCCCCCACTTAGTGCTAATAAGTTTTGAGTCGCTAAATTGCAAAATATCAATTTTCCACCCTATATTCAGTATTTCATTTACTTTCCTCAATATATGAGGTCATAGTGACGTCATAATGGGGAATGTTGTACTTATTTGATACCAATGGAAAGAACCAAAACTTAAGCTACCCTGTGTGGTACCAATTTACAGGAGTCGGATGTTTCAGAAACAACGAAAATTACAGGGGTGGTCCCTCCCCTCGGGAATTGTTACAAAATGGCCAGGTAGAAGCGGGTAAGTAAAGAAAAAGGTTTCTAGATATAGTTTCACTTACAAAGTAGATATATTCATTTTGTTTTACATACTACATGCTTTATTACAATAACATACAGCGCTCCCTGAACCCAGTGTTGTCTGCCACTGCACTTTGTGAATGAGGGTCAAAGGTCACATAGAGCATCCGAGGTCAATCTGTGTAATTGCAGTTTGTGGATGGGAAAAGGTCATATGGGGTCATCAGAGGTCAATCTGTGTACACACCATATGAGGTCACGCCATATGAGTGTACACCCATATGAGTCTTGGGGCCAGCAACCGTTCTTTAGACCCTGGATGAGTTCATTGATCAATGTGTGAAGAGTATAAGTGCATTAGTGCAGGGTTACATGTTACCACAACAGAGACACAACAGACACACACCAAAATCTATACTACCAAATTAATCCTTATGTGCCGCTCTACTTGCATCCGACAACACAAAAATTACTTGGTCTATCTTCAGCCCCGGTAGGACAACAAATACAAATTTACCAGGAATTTCGTGGTTCTCGGCATTTCGCGCTCACTGCTGTGAGCCGCTCCGTGACATTTGATCTGGCACAAGCTCCTTTGACCTCACCACATATGGGGATCCAATGCAACTTTACACAAGTTTGGTCCACTTGAAGTTAAACTTTTCAATGAGGTAAATTAAAAAAAAAAGCCCAATCTTTGAAAACTTACGTTGGTGACTCCCCCCACACACACACACATCCACACACGCACACATACAAAACTGCACCACGGATGCGAAGTGGTCTCCAAACTATAGATGGCGGACCACAAAAAATAACCCTTTTATAAGTCCCTGTGAACTTTGACCCCAATCTGTTTGCACCCCACGTGGCTTTGGGTCAGTGGATTTCTTAACAAGTTTGATGGTCTAGATGTCATTTCAGGGACAGAAGAATTAGAATGTCAAAGAATTGCCCTTACATTCAGTCATGTGCATTAATCGAATGTGTGTTAGCCCCATGTGGATCTTGGTCAGTGATTCCTTCTGACCATGATTAGTGAACATTAGCATGTGATTTAGGTCGTTAAACGTAGAATTTCAAAGAACACTTCTTTAATCAGTCACTGTGATTTTTAACCCCAATCTGTGGCACCCATATAACTTTGGGCCACTGGTTTCTTAATGACCAAATTTGCTACAATCAGGCCAAACACATGACAAAAGGAGTGTTGAAAGTGCAGGGTAATCTGAGAGGTGATAAGGTATGAAATCAAGAACGTGAAGGCACAACAAATTGAATTTGGACTTGTAAGCGTGTTGTATATTTACTTTTTAGGAGACGAAGCTTCTCCCTTGATACAAGCTCGAATGTAGTTCATTGGCCTGATTTTAAAAATCCAGGTGTTATAACCGGTAGCCATTTCATTTAGTTGTGGGCACCAAACATATCAGTAGGAATAGATGGCAAGCCACAGCAGTCATACATGCGAGTTTTGCGACGCGTCCGTATGTCGACTTTGCCGCCACGTGTGTCGAGTTTGGTATGGGTCGAGTTTTGCGACCGCCGTGTATCGAGTTTTGCGACGCCGTAATTCGAGTTTTGCGACCCCGTGTTGTTCCAGTTTATTGCGGACCACAAAAAATAACACTTTATAAGGTCCTGTGAACTTTGACCCCAATCTGTTTGCACCCCACGTGGGCTTTGGGTCAGTGATTTTCATAACAAGTTTGATGTCATAGCATGTCATTCAGACAGAAGAATTGAGAATAGAATGTCATATGAATGCCCTATAATGTTCCACGTTCATGTGACATTTTAATCGAATCTGGAGTAAGCCCCATGTGGATCTTGGTCAGTGATCCTTCCGACCATGATAGGGAAAACATAGCATGTGATTTAAGGTAGATTAAACTGTTAGAATTTCAAAAGAACACCTCTTTAATCAGTCACTGTGATTTTTGACCCCAATCTGATTGACCCCATCATATGAACTTTGGGCACGGGTTCTTATGGGCAAATTTGGCTACAATCAGCCACCAAACACCGACAAAAGGAGTTTTGAAAGTACAGGGTTAATCTGAGAGGTGATAAGGGTAAATATCAAGAACTGTGAAGGCACAACAAATTGGAATTTGACTTGTAGCTTGTTTATATTTACTTTTTAGAGACGTAGTTTCGAAATGTAGGTCATTGGCCTGATTTAAAATCCAGGTGTCAACCGTGTGCCGTTTCATTTAGTTGTGGGCACCCAAAACATATCAGTAGGAATTATGGCAAGCCACAGCAGTCATAAATGCGAGTTGTGCGACGCCGTAGTCGAGTTTTGCGACCCCGTGTGTCGAGTTTGTATGTGGTCGAGTTTGGGACGCCGTGTATCGAGTTTTGCGACGCCGTATGTCGAGTTTTGCGACCCCGTGTGTCGAGTTTGTATGTGGTCGAGTTTTGCGACGCCGGGTATCGAAGTTGTTGCGACGCCGTATGTCGAGTTTTGCGACGCCGTGTGGTGAGTTTTGTATGTGGTCGAGTTTTGCCACGCCGTGAGGCCGAGTTTTGGACGGTACGTGGCCGAGTTTTGGACGGTATGTGGCCGATGTTTCCGGTATGTGGCGAGTTTGGGACGATATGTGGCGAGTTTTCCGGTATGTGGACGAGTTTTCCGGTATGTGGCCGAGTTTTCCGATATGTGGCCGAGTTTTGAACGGTATGTGGCCGAGTTTTTCCGGTATGTGGCCGGTTTTTGGACGGTATTGGCCGAGTTGTCGGTAGGTGGCCGAGTTTTGAACGGTATGTGGCCGAGTTTGGACGGTATGGGCCGAGTTTTGGACGGTATGTGGCCGAGTTTTTGTGTTTAGAATTGAACTATTTGTCATTATTATTATGGTTGATGATCTTATGTTGATTTATTTTGAATATGATATACTAGTTATTTATACAGTTATGCATACCATTACGTTAATGACATTATGACATTTTTTTACAATAAAGTATTGATGGTAAGGTCTTTCGAAAAAAACCTCTATTTTTCTTTTATTTCTAAAAAATTAAAAAAAAAATGAAACAATTATAAATTTGACAGAAAACGTTAATATGAAAAAAAACTAGACAATGAATTAGTCTTGGCCTACATATTAGTCTTCAACCCTAAATGGTCAATCTACATGTATGATGACAATGTACTCAATGCATATTGCCAAAGGAGTATAACATGTCGGTTTAGACACTTTTTTTTTTAAACCGCCTTTTTTGCGGTTACACTGATGGCCATTCTCTATGGTTATTCCAATCCTTTCATTTGAAGAATATTTCGGTAACTCTTTTCCTTTTTGTTTACTCATTCACACATTAGTATAAAATGAATCCAAGAAAACGATTTTGATAGCTAAGATTAGTTACGATGTTAAAAGGTGAATAGCAGTAACTTTAACCTTCGTCTTCTTAAGGTATTTTTCTTGAATTTTGAAACGCCAAAGGATGATTGTTGTACTATGGTATAAGGGTAGGGTCTTTTATCCATTGATGCCAAAACATGAAAATCGGACCTAGTATGACGTCACACTGACGTTTGTACGCATCGCGGACCTAAAAAGACAGGGAAATATAGGCCAACTGGGGAAAATTTATTTTGTTGCAAAAAAAAGTTCCAAATATCGGAATTTAAAACCCGGTGTTTTTTGATGATGATTTAAAAATTTATGCCCATGCAAGTTTCAACACCATAACATGAAGATAGTGTCAAATGGCGACTTAAAAAAATTTCCGAGGTGAACAACCACCCCCTACCTCCGGATTGATGGCTCACCCTACCCTTAGGGGTGTTAGGGGTACCCCAATTTTTTCGGCCAAATGACGGCAAAGGATGTAATTTGAAATTACCAAGGTGCCTCTATGAACTTACTTTGCGTTTTGGGGCTACCGAGAAAAAAATCCGTTAGGGGTGGTGGTAACCAACCCCCCCCCCTTAGACGACGCGGGTTAAGGATATGACTGGTATGAAATAGAGCCTCCCGGGGTCGCCACTTAATTTTCCTTTTTCTATATTATGTTTATTTTATATCTTCCCTATTGTTTGTTTTATTTTTCTTTTCCTCCCCCTTTTCCTCAATCTCCCCTATCTTTCCCTTTTTCACCTCTCCTTTTCGCGCTACTTTATTTCCCGTAATTGCTTGATTCTTTCCCTTTTTTTACTTTCCCCCAAAGTTTGATCCCCCCCCCCACTTCACCCTTTTCTCCCTCCCCAAGCCCCACTTCTCTGGCCACTTTCAATCTATTTTCCTCACCTGCCCCCACCTCTTCTTCCTCCTCCTCCCCATCATCATACTCCACCCAACCCTCCCTCCCCGACCCCCCCCACCCCAACCTCCCCCCCTTTTTCCTTCCCCCCTACCTCTCCGTCCCCTCCCACCCCGCCAGCCTCCACTCCCCCCCTCACCCCACTCTTAGTTCCCCATTCCCTACCCCCATTCTCCGTCTTCACGCCCCTGTATTTCAAATACCCCTCCTTCTCCTTCTCTAATGCCTCCTCACTTCCCCCTTACCGCCCCCCCCGCCTCCCCCCTATTTTCCACATCCCCTCAGACTCCCCAATCATCCTATTCCTTCACGTCCGATCCTACCCCCCCTTATCCCATCCCTCTCGCCTCCTATGTTCTCCCCCCACACCCCTTCCTCGCCGATACTTCTTTCACTCCTCACTTTCCCACAGCGCCTCACTTAGGTATTCCGGACCAGCGCACGCTATGCACCCTACGCCACTGCTCAAAGGTGCCAGTCCAATTGGTTAAAACTTTTTTCAAACTTTTTGAGGGGGGGGGGGGGGGGGGGGGGGGGGGGTTTTTGTTCAAACATGTCAAAAGACGGCCCATATATAATGCACAAACAATAGCGAGGGCACTGTTTGAATGCCCGTAGCTCAAACTTTAACGGAACAGTTAAATGTTTAATGACCTTTTAGAAAATTAAAAATGTGATTCTACACTGGAAATATAGTGATATGACAATATTTTGTCATTCCTGTAAGAAAACACTCGAAGTCGGGTTTATTCACGTAGGCCATGCTCGATTTGAGGTTGACTTTGGTGGGGGGTGGGAAAAGTGGGGGTCGGGATCGTGAAAAAATCTTCACAAAAGAAGGGAAAGAGAAAGTCCCTTCCGCCGCCTACTTGCCACCTTATAACAATTTCAGCCCTACCTAAGCTGTGTAAAAAATCCAGACACCCCCAAAAAACCAAGCACTGATTTAACCTTTAATTTTGAAATTTGGGGTGTAAGACAGCGTCTTTCAGGGTAGAATTTTATTAAAACATTGGGCCATTGCAAGAGAACTATAAAAACATACCAATATGTGGGGAGAGAATTTTCAATTTTCGTTCCAGAGCACTTTTCGTTCAGAATAACCAAGGTTTTCGCAAATGCGCGCGGAGCGTGAAAAAAAAATCAGGGTAAAATGATGATACTGAGTGTTTGTGGTCCAAAGTAGTAGTTAGAGTTCTCTGACGATTTCGGCGGTCTCAATGCATCGGATAAAACAACCAACGCGGACGAATCCGATCGAGCTAGTCCAAAAGATACCCCAGAGTATGGTACTCTATATTACGGTAATGAGTACTCACTGGTAAAAAAGGTAAGTAGTATAATGTCTTGGGGCATGAAACTATTATGATGCATGAAACAAAATACCATCAAACTGAAAATTCATTAGATTTGTGGAAAATGTAATATTTTCAAAACTGTGAATTCAGTGACAATATGTTGAGAAAATACGCGCGGAGCGCGAAAATTTCTTGAAATTCACGGTAAAGGGTGAAATTTTTTTTCCAACCCCTTTTTTACCTCCGAAAAAAATTCCAAGCCCCCATCCCACCTTTTCAAACCCCCCACCAAAGTATTAATGAACACTCCCTTATTTGTCCGCAAGGAACACCAGGCTGCTAGATGACGTGTCATGTATTTCTATACAGAAACAATTTTTAAGCACTTCGGTTTTGTCCCAAAAGTAACACACTCAAAAGTATAAAGTGAGAAATAAAAGATTTCGATGATTTTGGATAAAAATAAGGGTAAAAAAAAGTTAATTAAAAAAAAAATATGATTTAAGTTAACATTAATTCTACAGAAAGTAAATTGTTTTTAAACAATAAATTTATTTACATTTAACTAGCGGACATGAGAACCAAATGAACAAGGAGATTTATTTAAAATAAATATTTGAAAGAAAACAAATGAGAATAAAGAACCAAAACGGAACCGTGAACTTTTTTCTGCCTTTTTTCTTTCTTTTTTCCTGTCTTTTTTCTTTACTTAAATAGAACTGCTGAACTCTCCAACTCGTTGCCTCACAGGTAGACGCTGATAGAAAGAAAGTCGTGGCACAAACCAGATAAAATAGTGCATAAAATCACTCAGGATTAATTGCGCCCGGCGCCCGGTGTGGGTTCAAGGGTCAAGGGTGCACAACACTAAACGGAACAAAACCACCAAATAATCCTTTCACACG